>KN729071.1:0-17737 GCA_000816745.1 Ancylostoma duodenale
TCGAATAATCGACTGAATTTAAAAACGAATTTCGAACTTATTCGATTATTCGACAGTACAAAAACTGAATATTTTCAAGAACTCGGTTCAAAGAGAAAATCGAATAAATTCGAAATTCAATCATTAAAGGAAGGTGAAAAATCGAATAAATTCGATATTTGATTATTCGAGGAAAATGAAAAATCGAGTAAATTCGAAGTTCGATTATTCCAGAAAAGTGAAAAAATTCGAAATTTGGTCATTCGAAAAAATTAAAAATCGAATAAGTTCGAAATTCGATTATTCGAAAAAAAATTTTCGAATATTCCGAAGTGTAGCAAATACATATGTAAAGTATCCCACCCCTAATCCTGCGTAGTTTCTGAGGATTCTTTCAGACCGCAACGCAGTAAGGTGACGTTGAAATGTAAAGTAAATGTTAATTTCGTGATTTTCGTGACACCGAATAACCAACCCAAACAAAATTTCATCAAAACCTACTTGAGATTTCGAGGTAAAGGTATATTAGGTCGTTTTAAGACCATAATTACAAATTAACCCATTTCGGCCCACGTCATGCACATAATGCATCACGACCTTTCGTCCCCATATGGCCATGTAATAGATGTGGTACATCACGTCACGCTTTTAAGTTGAGAATTGCACTTTTTTCCGATAGCCGTTTTCCATTACTGCTATAGAAAACGAATCAGATTGGCTCAACCGTAACCCACATTAATTGGGCACCCATGCAAAAATGTGCTCGGTCCACAATGCCTCAGGAAAGAATAGGTATATTATTTCTAGAAGGAAGTGGTGGTACGATAGTGTTAGAAGCTGGAAGAACCTGTACGTTTGAAAAAAAAATTAGAAAGAAAAAACAGTCAAACGAGGAAGAAGGATGACTCACTGAGATCAGACAGGAAAGAAAAGCTTCTCGCTTGAGTGCCATTGCACCTTCTTAGCCCAGCTGTTATCTGCATGCGTTGAGTCACCGATGATCTTTTCCAATTTTTGTGCGAATTGTTCTGCTCCAAGCGGAAATTTGTCCGAGAAACCGCGAACAGTTTCAGACAATGCTTCGAACAACCCCACGGGAAACTTTGTCTGCATCTCGCTCTTCCCTTTTCCGCAGACATAGAAGCAGTTCTTCTGAAGGCCCAGGATAATTTTTACATCCTCTATGAGTTCATCAGTGCGCAACGTCGCTTTGTACGTGAAAACTGCCTGATTATCCCTCTCCAACTCAATGGACAGAGTTCCAACACACAGATCCTTGAGTATGTCAGCCACTCCATCGAACACGACAGTCCCGCAGTGAGCACTTAGAGGGTAGTTGTAGTGAATCATGTGTTGTATCACCTGTGGTTTAGGCTCTCGGAAGCATATTCTGAGTAGGATGCTGTGCAAGTCTGCAGCTAAAAGGTCAGAGCTGCTGTTTTTCGCTCTTACTTCAGCGTCGTACATTTCTTTTCTTTTCGCAATCCTTTTCTTATCTGGTTTGATGGTACGTTCCCTCGCTGCCTTTCGTTCCTTCTTAACGGACTCGATCGTGTTGATTGCTGGCTGCATGATCTCCCTGACGCATTCGTTTAGAATCGGTTCGACGGTGCGTCGGAGAGAATTCCTGAGAGATCCGGACAGGTGTTGGTCCGGAAACTCCTCTCCAGCTTCGTTGTTCAGGATATCGATGTATTCGTCATAGCGAAGACGAGTCATAATGCATTTCGTCGACGTTCCATCAATCTTCCTATTCATTCCCCGAATGGTCGAATTGATATCGGACACAAGGAGGCTGCCGAAGGCGAACAGCACGTTAGGAGGGTTCGAGCAAGCAGTCTGACGGATCTCCGTGTCCTCATCGAAGACAGAGCCAAACTGAGACTGAAAAAAATTCGCATTACCGCTACTTAACACCTTTCGAAGTGTTTTTCAAGAATATGAAGGAGAGGATGGGGATTGGGGTGCAGGTGAATACTAAGTCAGGACCGCTCTTTTGAAATATCTCCTGCAAAACGTCTCAGAAGTATGTTCAAGATACGAATTCCACAGCATTTGTACCCAAGTACCGCAAAAAACCAAGTCAACTTATTAAGAATGTAATGCTGTACGTGGGGGATTTCATGAACATTTTCAGGTGAATTTGAGGATGTCTGGGCATCCAGTATGAGAGTTTCTCGGACAAAAATTGATAGATTTCAGTAACAAATAACTTTTTCACCACCTTGAAAGATAAGGTTCGTGTAGAGATCGAATTATTCCGAGAGAAAATCGGGTGATTATCAATGAATTCGTTAGAAATTCACCAGCATATGTTTGGAAATCTTTAGATAACTACTAGAATTATGTGAATCTTGTCTAGAATTTTTGAGATAGCTCTGGGACATACAGAAAATCTCTGGAATTTAGGGATCCTCTAGAGAATTGAAGGAGGTGTGGGCCACCTCGGACGAGACAGTGGTGGATGATCGCTCCAAACCACCCTCCACGCCAAAAGCTGTCAGCAAGTTACTGGCGGATCTCACATTGAGCACCCTGCGCTAGCTAACCGCGACTACGAAAGATTGATGGAATGTAGTCGGTAAAATAACGAAATTCGCACGTTCTTTGTCATCTTGGCTCTGAAAAAAGCGCCCGAGAACCAGTTCTCGCACAACTACAACTTCTACTTATAACGTTTCCAGAATGACCAAAACAACAATTACGCTCCAGGATTTTTGCTCAAAATTCGAGAAGTCTTCTGTAGATCTACTTGAAATTGCGAAATCCTGACACGTTTAGTAATTCCGAGCATAGACAAATCGAATTTCCGTGGTTGTCTGGTGTCTGGTTTTTTTAGACTCTTCAAGTAGAACTCCATGAAAAAGTACGTGTTGCCACTCAATCGTTTTTTTTTCAAAACCCTCGCAATCACTCGATTCCCATTTTGAGTTTTTGGAAAGGAAACTCGTCCATTTTATGAGGAATGGAAAGCGTCAATCTCTCCATGAATGTTTATGGATCCTGCTAATGAAGTGCACGCTCACAAACAGATGGCACAGGACAACTCACCAGTTGTAAATCGTACGCATGAGAGATGAACCATCTTCGAATGCCAGCCTTTAGAAAAGGCAAATGTTCGGAGTTCTCACAGCTCTTGCTGATCAAATCCTCCAATGTCGTGACATCCTCAGTGCTTCTTGTAAGCAGGCAACCCAACTGCATCCTTTTTACGAGTTGATCCACGAATTCGCTAATGATTCGATGGGTTTCCTTTAAAAAAAGTATTATAATAATTTTGTTAATTATACTCAGATCATTGTTAAGAATGTTTCTAAGAACTGCTCTGCCCATCTCCAATAAAAGACTGCAGCGGGGGAGGAGAGGGAGAAGGGAGGCGGTGGTAGGGGGAATCTGAGCAGGGAAAACAAGAAATAGTGGATAGAAGGACCTTTAGATGGATTTCAAAGGCTACAGGCTCTTCTCATAGAAAAATATCAGCAAAAGAGGGTTGCCAACGTTTTGTGAGCTCTCACAGACCCTTTACACTACAAATCACTATGATTCTGTTTTTACTTCAAGGTTCCTGACACATTCAACTTAACAAATTTAAGTACAGAAGAAAAATGTATCATCTTTAGATTGTCCAAAAATGGGGGAAACGGACAATATGTATTTTGCTCAGATAATTCATTTTGTTTTTCATGAACGATAAATGAGGATAGATTCATTATCCTCACATCAGCAAGAGAGGTGCGCTGCAGGATTCGTCCAAAATCCTGGCAAAAAAGAAGTGATCAAGGTCAATTAACATTTCATTCGTGGGGAGTGTTTGTACCAAATGAGAGGATAAATCATCTACTAACTAATAAAAGAATCTTAAAATCGATAACTACGGATTTGTTCGTGTCCCTCTTACCACCCAACCTTATCTTGTACTTAACTGAGTGAATAAGTAAATAGTAATAAGTAAATGCGAACAGAAATCCTACAGGATATGTCGTTTTCTGCCAGTCTACTTTACACTGAGAAGAAGACTAAATCCAGCCATTGAAAATGTGCGATTTAGGGAAAATAGGAAATAGTGGATAGAAGGACTTGATCAGTAGCTGTTGTGCACGCTCCTAACATTTGCCTTTGTGAAGGCTGGTATCCAAAGATGGTTCACCGCTCACGCGTATTATTTACAATTGGTGAGTTACACTTCAGCGTTACGCTTTTGTAAGTGTGCACTTCAGTTTAATTTGCGATTTAATTGCGATTCCTAACCTTGTTTGAGACGGCTTCTCTTGCTTCTTCTTCCCTATGTGCAATCGCGATCTCATGAAATTCTCGAAGAATTTTGAACTCGTCCACAGTCTCTACGCTGACTTTGGAGTGCATCTGAATAGATGCTGTTTTTCAAAATGTTGCTCCACTAACAATACCAAAAACTTTTCTTTGCGAAAGGTGCAGCGCGGAACATAGTAACAGGAAATAGTGTGCTACCACTGTTCCACGATTGTTTAAATTGTTCACCTCTTCATACACACTTTCTGCAACTTTCCAACAGAAAACGAACGTGTTGTGCACTGTCAAAGTATCATTATACACTGAAATCGACGGAACAGCGACAGCGATAGCACCGTCCCATGACCGAAAGTGCTGTACTTTTCCAGGAATATGCCAGCAGCCTTATACTTGACTTACCCACCTTTCGGTTAGTACCCATGGCCGCCAAGACAAACAGCGTAGTTCCCACAGCTGCCAGAGCGACGAGGCCTATCGCGAAAGCCACTGGACCTAGAAAGATTGCGCCCAACGCTATTGCTATTGGCGCTAAGATCAGGAACAGCCCCAAAGCCCAACGCCATGGATTGGGCTTAACAATGACCGCCAGTTGTCGCATTCCGCCAGCAATTACTTTTCTCATTTCCGGGCCGGGAAGAATGCATTTTTCTCTGAGAAAATCGACAGTTGAGACAAGTTTGCTCTTGTTAAGTGATATCCAGGGCGCTTTCTTCTCCAGGCGGTCATAGATCTCCTCGCTGATGCAGTTTCCACCTTCAGGTTCATATACCTCCTTCAACAAGCGCGTCACCCTTTCGTGATTGAGAATTCCACAGGACAGAAGGTCCGCATGTAGATCCAAATAGGGCATCCTTGGAAGCATGATCCTGTGAACAACATCCTTACCAGAAAGCGCCTCTCGTACACTGCTTTGGAGAGATTTCAATGCGTATCCGTAGCAGAAGTACTTAGTCATGAGCTGTTCCAACGTCGAACGTATGTTTTCTGGGAAACAGTCACAGTTCACCTTGTCAACCAGGATGTAAATGACTTCTTCCTCAGGTTGATCGTCTTCAGTGTTCTCTACTGTGTCTATGCTCGCCTCTACTAAGTCCATGCTATGGTCATTTCTAATTTCTGTGTCCTCAACGTCATCGATGACGTCGTGATCTTCCACGTCTTCTTCCTCAATATAACTCGTGATATCTTCTTCTTGATCGTCCTCCGCATTGATGTCATCTCTGCTGTCCTCTTCCTCATATTCCTTCACCAAGTTATGATTGTCTTTAGCGTTCGTATCTTTGTCATCATTCTTGTCGTTGTTGTTCGCGTAATCTGCCTTGCCACTCAGTTCTGCCACTCTACTCTCCAGCATATGTTCGTCAACCAGCCTCTTCAGAACCCAGGAAGCCTCAGTGGCCGATATGTCGAGTTCTCTCATCACAATTTCTTTCGTGACGAAATCGAACTGATCCAGATGTTCGATAGAAAGAAGCAGCATAAACGGATTAATTTCAGCTACCACTTCTATCCACGCCGTACCCGCTTCCAAACACTCCTGCAATTCGTGGTTCATAGCATCGTTGTCCTCGAAAGTCTTCTTAGCTTCGCTTACATCATAAAGGTCGCAGTCGTCCAAAACGTTTTCAGAAAGCTGTATCTGGAAGGGGGTCTTCTTGAACGTAGTCGACCTCAGATCCTCAACGACGTGAACTAGATGCGAGTTTGACTTCTTCACCGCGATGTAGACGCGCTCCCTGGAGAAACATCCAGCGCGTCGCAGAGAATCCCAAAATCCGGTAACACTAGGCATCGAGAACGCCTCGTAGAGAATCTCGGGTGTAACGATCTTCAGCCCGTCGTGGTCATCAATGTCGTCGCTTTCGTTTATGGCAGTGAAAGCTGAGATCAAAGCCGGGATAGCGATACCATGGTTGTAGGAGATCATTTGGAGCTGATTCATGGTATGTGATTTGGAAAGAGTGGTCGGTGAAAATATACCGGCTCTTCGGTACTCCCTAAAACGACGCACATGCATGGATGGAGGTTCATTCTGCAGTGCTACGTCTTCAGGCTTCGCAGTGTGACCAATGAGGTCGTCGATGTGCCCTATCAGAGTCTCGAGAACGGCGATTGCCTCTTCCTGCTGCGTGACCAAACCACGAGACTTTACTGCTGACGGATTCTGTTGTAGCTTGGAAATGACTTTGCTCAACACATTTTTCTGCTGAGCGCGAGCTGTGAACAGTCCTCTGGCATTCAACAGGCAGGATGTCGCTTCTGCCAACATCTCCATCTCGTTTTCTATGAGGAATTCGGGAGCATCATCTTCATTGAAGAGTTCCGACATGTGAGAAGCCCTAAGAATATTCTGCACAACACCCGCACCAAGAGCTTTCCGAACGATCCCGTCTTTCATTCGTCGAATGTTTTGTTGCTTGATAATTCCTTTATAGTAATAGGCCTCCGCAGCGAACTCTGGAAAATCCCTCAGAACCTTGTCCAAGCTTGTCATAGCAGATTCATGATCATCGTTTGCAATATCGATCAATGCAGACGTAAGAAATAGCTGAGGACAACTGATCCACGAAAAAGCGCTGTTGACATCCTCCTTTGTGCTCATGGAGTAGTGCAAATTAGGCAGCGGATGTTTTGCGAGGAATTCCTTGACTGATTCGATGATCTGCTCCTTTTCCTGGTTGCTCTTATTCAGCTCGCACCTCTTGATCGCTTCACTTTTTCCGTCTAGCCACATCGCCCATTCGTCCAGCAGAGCAAAGTAGACCGTTTGCATCAACGTCGGAAGCGAGTCTTCAGAATGACTGTAGACGCTGGCTAGAACATTGCTGCAGTGATCCTTGAAATGGGTGAGACACGTCTCCTCGACTGCGATGCGGTAGTCATAGAACTGTTTGAGCGAGCGCAATCGATGTACTTCTGCGTTGTCGCGGATCTGCTTCAGCTGGAAGATCGAGGGATCTTTCTCGAGGGTATCTTCGACTAGAGTAATGATCTGTCCAGATCCTGGCTCTCCACATCTAGCAGATCTTCCGTAGGCTTGGTCTTCAATTCTGCTGTTTTCTGGAAGGAAGGAGACGATCACGTGAAGTCCCCCTGCGGCAGCAAGCTCCTTTGTTAGAGTTATGTCGGTTCCACGTCCAGCAAGATTTGTAGAAATGATCACTCGGGATCTCTCCAGGCCGCCAGTGCTTGAAAAGTCGAAGTTCTCAAAGTCTCGTCTGTACAGGGTAATACTGGCGAAAGTGCCTTCAAGTCTGTTTCCTCTAGATTCTTCCTCTTCATACAGTTTCAGAAGCCCTCCATGTATGGTCTCGACATCAGCGATGGAGCGACAAATGATCAGCACTGATTTTGAGGCTAACACTTGGTTACAGATTTCATCGTAAATCTCTTTGATCCACTGCTCGGCAGTCGACGCCAGCACCGGCGCTTTCTCGCTGAAGTCCTTCGCCTTCCATGTGGGAATTCTCACCAGATCGGCATCGTAAAGCGTAACAAGACTGTTGCTTTCCTCCTTTGACCCCAGCGTGCCGCTGAATCCATTGAGCCTGAGGTAGCCTTTCAGATAGGAGACATTGGAAACGAAAACAGCCTTCAGGCTCAGCGGTGAGAGGCGACATCCATGTTTGAGCTGCAGAAACTGATGCAGTCCTTCACTCCACTGCGATGTGCTCAGATCCGTGCCTGTTCCTCGGTCAATGATGGTGACAAGCGGTTGGAGGTCACTGCGTCGGCCCGTATGATCCACGTCGACCACGTACTCGTCGTTATGCTGGAGAAACAGCGCCTTCTTCGCGTTGTCGATGAACTCGTCCAGGTGCGCTAGAGCGAATCTCTTGAGGTATCCTGGCACGGTTATCTCTCGTCGTCGGTTCAGAACCATGGTTATCATTGCAAGAACTCTACCAGCCAGGGCGACTCCAAACTCTGTCTTGAGTTCCTCAGCGAGGGCCTTGACATTCTCAACAGTTGCAACAAGAAGTATTCCATCTTCGTTTACTATATGATTCTTGAGTATAAGTCGCCAAATAACGGCGGCGTCGAGAGACATTCCCTTCTCGTCGCACAGAAGATCGGCTATGTCCTTCTTTGTGATCAGTCCGCACATGTCCATCAGCACTTTCTTGCGTAATTCCTGAGAGTTGAACTGGACCTCATCTTCCACAGCAAACTCAGGCATGTAGATTTGTTTATGGATAAAAAGGAACAGAGATTCCAGCAGTTCCAGGCCTGGAATGTTGTGCGACAAGTACAACATGTTGCTGCCATTGTCAAGCAGCATACTGTCCACCTCATCGACGATAACGTTACATCTGGTGCGTGATCCGAGAATATTTCTCTTGTAAAAGTGGTGCAGCAGATGATCTCGCTCGAATCTTGCGATGTCTCCATAGACGACGTCACAGTTGTACGCCCTTGTCCTCTTGTCCACATCTTCATCGCAGTTGTGCGAAACGCTAATGTTGAACGCTTCGTAAATGGCCCGCATGCGCTCTGCGTCTCTTTGCGCCAAGACAGATGAGCTTGTGATGATGTCGACGGTCTCGCGAGCTTGTCCTGTCCTTATCCTCAAAATGGCCAGTGCGGCAATGATGTAACTCTTGCCTTCTCCAGTGTTCACTTGGGACAAGAGGTTCTTCTCATTCTTCACGGCAGCGAGAATTGCGACTTTTTGGGTGTCGCGAAGACGAATTCTTCGTTCCTCGAATAGTACGTCATCTATCTTTTGCAACAATGCAATATAAGGATCATCGTCCACAGGGCGTTCAAGCAGATCTTTTATTCCAGCCATGGTGGCTCTTCTATTCTCTCGTTGCTGTTCGTCATCTTGAGGATTAATGGTAAGACTAATTACGTTGGAAAGCGTGCGGTCGTTTTGCGGAAACACTCGATTCCACTCGGCCGAATTCTTCAGCTGTTTTATACCGGCGTTCTGGATCGATTCATTAGTGAGCAGGTAAACATTTCCGAACTTTTGTGCATGGCCAGATTGGCAGAGCGCGTCGAAGTCAGCTGAACCTTCTGTGATGATAGCATTCGCCTCTACAAAGAGCTTTCTGATATCCCCGATAGTTTGTTCACTGAGTTGTTGTCCTTCGTAGGCAATTGTAAACGAAATACGAGAAATAACCTTCTCAAAAATCATCACTGCTCCCTCCTTTGCTAGGTCGTCTACGATCCTTCGCAGGTATTCTGCTTCTGGATTTTTGAATGATTTTAGGAAGACGAAGAAATATCCAATAGTCCCATAAATCTCGAACTCTCGAGCATAGCACTCCCACGTTTGACACCGGGCGATGTCGATCCACTCGGCTAGGGAGATTGTCTCCAGCTGTTCCACCTTGTTTCCTGCGTGGGCGAGCATGTCTATCAGACTTCTCAGTGTGGGTTTGTCCAGCTCCACGTCGTGCAGCTTTGAAACGAAAAGCGCCTTTAACACTGGATCCTCTACTGCTGCTAGACTTTCGACCAACTCTTCTATTTTTGGAGATTTCTTCATTTTCATGAAAATACGAAGCGCCAGCCAAACATCGTGTATTGCTCCATTTTTGGAGAGTATGAAAGAGATCAGACTGTCTTCATCCATGTCATAATTGCAGACGAGTTCCAAGACGGTATTTGTCACGAACTGGAATTCTTGGGTTGAAAAAGGGCAGCCTCTCAGAGAGAACAACTTCTGGAGGAATCGCAAAAATTTCGGCCCTGCTGCAACTGCAAGTGCGCTGCTCCACTCCTCCACAGTGGGATTTGCTGAGAAAAATTTGTTCAAATCTAGCGTTTCCTTTGAAAACGGAATAGGAATGTTCAAGCCGCGTAAGTTCCGCTGACTGTGCTGTAGAATTTCTCGGAGTTTGCGAATCGTGATTTCAGGTCCTACGCTAGATGCATTCCCTTCCTTGCTGATGTGCAGTTTCTGGACGTCGCTGGAGGATGGATTGAAGTTCTCCACCAGCCGCATTCTCGAGTAGCCACTGTCACAGTAGACCTTTACGTTGACATTCTTTACGTCGGCAGCGAACAGCCGGTACGCAGCACATCTAATCCCATTACGGAGCATAAACGTCTTCAGATCCGAGTGGTTCTCGGGCATTCCATTCGCTTTGACAACTGAGATGAATTCGTCAGTTCCCAACGTAGTATCGTCCTTTCCACTAAACCAATCACAAGGCATCAGTATGCTTTTCTCGTACTGCTGATGATAGCGAAATAGTCGCAAGCTATACTCAAGTATTTCTCGGCTGAAGAAGTACATGTGCACGAGACTCATGGGAGTTGAGCCAGGAAGTACTGGCACGCGAAGCTTACTCTTTTCGATGGTGATTCTGGCGTATATGTATATATCGTTTTCCACAATTTGTGTCAACCTTTCAAAGGCTTTGGCGATTTCTGCACTATGATTTTTCAGCAGCTTTCTGACATCCATGAAGGATTCGTTTTTATTGGATTTGAAGAAACTAGAGACAAAGCCCGTGAAACTGCTCCATTTGGATTCACTGGATTCCTGTGCTACCTCTTTGGGTGAGGATCCAACAGATTCTCGGGGTGCGCAAGATCCGCAAGACATGGGCATAGGGCAGCGTTCCTCTCTCGACTGTTCCTGATCAGCAAGATCCTCCTCTTGGAAACTCTTCTGCTCCTCATGGCTGGCGAACGTCCTAAGGAAAGTTTTCGCCTCCTCCGGATTGCACCAGTTTAATTCCGAGTTTTGGTAAGTTTCGAAGACTTTCTTATGTTCACGTAGACATTGGTAGACTTCGTTCAGCGCAATGAGAAGGTCTGTAGAAGCAGATTTGTACTCGAGTTGGCTGAAAAACTTGTCCAATTCCCGATTTCGGAACGCAGAATCGTCGACGGCTTTCCAGAAATCATTTAGAGGAATTGGGCACACGTCAAAAAGCTCGTCTCCCCTTTCTATAGGTGTTAAGTCGACTGAGCCTTCTCCAGTCGTAAGTTCTTCTGGAATAGACGAAAGAGACTGTTTGTCTGTCAACTTCGCTTTGACTTCTTTGGAGAATTTCTGGACATCATTCAAGAACATTCCATTACGTAGACAATTTCTACTCTGGAAAGCGGATTTTAGCAATTTACGATTTTCCAGCTGCACTGTCAAGCGATCCAGTTTGGTTTTAGTATCTCCACTGATGTCAATTGGCACAGAAAATACGTCGTTACAAAGAGAAATGAGCTCTTCAGCTGTTAGTTCTCCATCGACAGCTTCACGGATTCGTTCCAGAACCAATTCTGGTTCTAAGCATCTTCGATGTTCTTTCCTGTCGGAATGAATTTGCTCACCAGCACTGCGTGTTCTTATAACTGCGATTTGCTCCTCAGTTTTCTCTTCTTCCTCAACTTCTTCTTCGACTTGCGCGTTGAACTCGGCGCCTGCATCGTACCGGACGTCGATCTCCTCGCTGACACATCTGTTGGCGTACTCGTCCAGAAGCATATCAATGGAGATGTTCTGCTTGCTGATTGCCTGAGAACGTCTCGGCCTATCACTCGCATGTCTTTCCTCCGTCCGTTTTGTGCACTGAATTTCGTCCACATCGCCAGTGGTTATGGCTACGAAACAGTCGTTTGCTCGTAGCACGTGTTTTCTATAGCCACTAAGCATAGCGTAGCTCCTTGAATCGCAGTGATAGGAATAACTCAGTTTCTCTGATCTTTCAACCCCATATGTCACCTCGTTATTCCCCCCGGCCAACCATTCCCAATTATTGAATCGGTTTATAAGGGCTACATCGTCTCCATTACTTCCAGGATTTCCGTGCCTTCCACATTGCCCATTGTAACCATCTTTGCCTTTATTTGCCTCTAGGACGAATCCTGTAATCTCCTTTCCAGAGGAGATTGTCCGTGCTGTGAACCGACCTCTGTCTCCACCTTCTCCCCCAACACCGTTTGCTCCGCCTTCTGATCCCATCGTACCCCTAGCGCCTCTGATTACAAATCTAAAGTCCACGAGAGAATACACGAAGAAGTATCTAGCTGCAGCCGCAAAGTCAATTTCACGGCCATCCTCACACCTGAATGTTTTCTCTACCCACGGTTCGAAGCCAAAGCCACTCCTCTCTACAAATGTTGGGGTCCATCTTAAATGACGATCATATTTGTCAGGGTCATAGTCACCGAATCTCGGCTTAAGTTCATTCAGGTCTCTTTGGTCATTTCCTCTGCCATGAACTCCATCGACGCCGTCGCCGCCGTCTTGTCCTCCCTCGCCATCTCCTCCATTTAGGAAGATTTTCAGGTTATGCGGGTTCCTGACTTCATTGGCACAAAAGAAAAGATTTCCGCTGGATTCTCCAGCTGCTCCATCAATTCCGTCTTCTCCTCTTTCACCACGATTTCTTCCACTTCTTGCTTTCACTCTCACATCTCGGTTGTGACTTTTCCCTGCAAAGGATGCGGAACATCATCAGAATTTCTTCTTAGAGACACAGCCCCACCTCTGTATCGTTTTCAAAATTTTTACAACGCAAAATCCTCAAGCTCTGCAGCCACAACAATATAACACAACATTATTATCACAACACAACATTACATGACTTCGTGCAAAATTTCTCGGAACCCGTTTTACAGCTCACATTTTGAGAAGATGTTGGACGGGGCTAAGACAAATGCACGAGGTAGCTTCACCACGCTCTCCCTACGGCTAGCTTTTTTGGTGGTGCGCTCTTAACAAGGGATTGCTTGGTGAGGGAAACTCGTGCGTCACTTGGCCCCGCTCAATTTCTGGCCAGAAGGAGCTCGACAATTGGTTTTTGCGAACTTCGGCATGGAATCAAGTACAACATTGAGATCAGCAAGTCCTGACGATTTCAGCCGCATGAAACGCCTCACCCGCGTCTTGAATGAATGCCGTCATCGCAGTTCATGTGCTGTGTCCCACGAACATACTGTAGACGTCAATGACGGTGGCTCATCCACGGCCTTGAGAAGGACGCCGCGCGCAGTGGGATTGGTGTCGTCTGCCACTGGAATGCTATTCCCAGGCGCTTTTCTTCCCGAGTCAGTGGAAAATCCTTGAAACGGGTGGAAAAGCTGCTAGAGATAGCATATTAGCAACAGAAGACATCGATCATAGCGCGCACGGCGCGGTTGCGCGACGTCCTTCTCGAGGCCGCGGATGGGCCACCGCCTTTGACGTCCAGTGTATCTATGCAGTATCTCAGGCATTCCAGCAATTGAAGCCCCTTGTCCTTCCGCTCCAATTTCTGAAATGGGTTGGGTTGGTGTGCTATTTGAGTGCTGATCGGCTGCTTTTAGGTTGCATTTTGGTCGCTGTTTCTCTATTCGGTGCCTGTAGCAAATACTAATCAAATAGCGCCCGAATAGCAACAGACAGCACTCAAACGACGCCCCATTCCGACCCCTATTTAGGAGTTGGACCAGGAATAAGATGAGCTCCAATTCCTGGAATACCTGAAATTGTTACAGTTGACATACATACTTGCAGCTCACCTGACAAGTTGATCTCGCACTTCTTTAGAATGATGATTTTCTCAGCCACAAGTGAAAGATTGATTCCGTGCCACTGTTCGTTGCAAAGACTGCAGTCCACGACAATTGCATAATCGGCGTTAATGTTAACTTCAGAAACTGGTTCATCATCTTCAAGCTGCTTCTCAAGGCGATTCTTGTGCTCACTCAGGAAAAATAGCTTCGAGAACACTCGCAAACGTTTCCCTACACGTTCCCGCACAGATTCAAATGTAGTTCCAATTCCAGTCACAAAGCGGTTGAGTTTTTCTTGATTTTCTGTTGAAAGAGCTTCTGTCTGGATATCTTCGAGAGCGACTTGGAAACGGTTGAAGAACAAGTCCGCTTCATTTGTTTCTGGCCATTTTGCATTTTTCAGGTCTTTTATTTGCACGGTCCCTTTTATCGTCAATATGTTGAACCATACGAGGAACTGCGGCAAAGTCATTTCACCTGATCTGAACCAGGTAAAAATGATTCCAAGCAGTTGTTTTTCGGACATTTCGACTGAGAAATGTGGGACCAGTTTGTTGAGTGTTTTGAAAAATTTCGCCAGAATCTGCTTTTGTTTTCTTGGCTCTTCCTTCAGCACATCAGCCAGATTTCTGAGCTGCTGCACTTCCAATTTCGCCCTGAAAAGTACTGGATAAGGAAGTATGAAAGTTGATTACACCACTGTATTTGTGCACAGGTTTCTCTATTCGTTGCTACGAGATGATCTCTCTTACTCAATGTCCGTCAATACCAGTGAAACGCAACAAGTTACTTATAGTGGCAACTACAGGGAAACAAGGCTGGATGATAACTTTGAAAAAGAAACCACACCTGCTCAATTGAGAATGACTGCCAAAGTGAAGAAAATATGTACAACAGTGCACATAAGAAAGAAGACAACAAATTACTTGAGATACTAGTTACCTGTCTCTGCTCTTGGTTTGATGGGCTAAATCTCGCCATAGTTCAGAATCTAAAGGCGCATTCTCGTATTTCTTAATTCCGGAGAGAAATTCTTGATTTCTCCTGCAGCACAGTTCCACAATGTTATCCAGAACGTTGCTTGTCACAACTTCCGACAAAGTTTCCACATAGAACCCATAGACCGTGTTAAGAGCAACCTGAAGTACATAACGTTGTGCTTCCAGCCATCGCCGGCGGCAACACTGGCTTTGATACTTATCGATTGTGGGCGGTACCTCGCTGAATCCGGGCGACACTGGCTTTCGTGCTTATCCAGTGGGGTAGGGATCATGATGGGGCAAAATGGGGCGGTGTCTTTCCGTTCTTCGGCGTCAACTCGTCCCACCTCACCTTCAAATTTGCATAGGCAAGTATGGGAAAATCTCGCGCGAATTAGTGCGAGTAAATCGGGGCGAAGGTTTGGTTGAATCAATCGCAGACATGTTGCCCACCCACTTTAGCCTCGTCGCCCACAAACGATTGTTGTCGGGAGCCAATCGATACTAAACTAATAATAAAACTAATAAATAATGGAAACTAATAATGAGATGCTTCAGAATGAACTATGACCAAGTACCCAATTGTGAGAAGAGAGCAAAGTTACTTGGTTTACCAATTTGCAAAGTAGAAGAAGAAATAGTGATTTGTTAATGACGTTCAAGATACTTAAAGGAAAGCTTTCTTTGAATCCATTCGAATTTTTTGGAGTACCTCTGAGGAAAACCAGAAGAAGAAGGCTCCAACTTTCTGTCCCAGTTCCAAGGTCACAGGCTAGGTCAAAATTCTTCACTTACAGAGCTGTAAACTAGTTCAACTTGTTACTAGCTAAAAAATGAGCATTTGATGGAATTGCCTCTGCAAGCTTTCAGAAGGCTTGTCTGGAGAACTTGTTTGAAACCATTCAATGTATGAACATGTCTATGTTCTTTCATATGTTGATGGTAACTGATGTGCTACTGTACTTATCTACGCGTGGCTTAGCCCGCGTCTCCAAATAAATAAATAAATAATACGAGCCAAAACCAGTGTTGCCGCAACCAAAAGCATTATATTCTTCGATGAGTGTAGCAGCAGCCTAACAGAGTATAACCGTCTTCGTAAAATTCATCCAAAAAGGGCTGCCCTAGCCCCCCCCCCCCGTTCTCCCTTCAAAAAAAAAAAACACTTGAAATTTAATTGATCCAACTTTTATTTTATCTAGGGTACGATGGTTGGTTGATACGTTCCTGGAATGACAGTGAAAACGAAAAAAATCGAATGCAGTCAATAATTCATTTCTTAGCACAGTACTCTCGAAGCTCAAACCACGTAGTCCAATCTCTTTTCGAATTTTCTTCTCCATAGGAAGATTTTTTCAGAGCCATCAAATAACCGTATACATCCAAGACAGGCGCGTCTTTCCAAATCAATTCCCTTTGAGACAGGGAGGCCTCGAATTTCAGCAACAGGTAAAAGTACGAGGAAGCTAACGCAGAAAAGTCGACGAATGCTAGAATTTTTAGATGTAATTTTTACCACTTTTTGTCAGGTGAATGCATTTGGTTGAGCGTCTACACTATCACACAGATACGAAGCTTTTTTTCTGTGCTAAACTGGGCGCTTTTCTTGAATTTCCAGCTCTGTACTTCCTTGAATATTGTGTACTATAATTGGGTAGTAATAGTACTTCCGATCTTTACCTAGATCTCTTGGGCATAAGCAAAAATAGAGGTCACTACCATTCCATCTCAATAAATTGATCCCTTCTCTTTCGGAAGTCGCTTGAAGAGCAAAAATCAATTGATTCGACTCAACTTTTGTAACAAGCGTGTAATACTTTAAGTAAACATCATTATCAGCTGCAATTTTTGGCTCGAGATCGCTTCCTTCGCAAGCGAAAAGTCTTCAAGTTTCGCTTGGCATTCACTTTGGATAGCGATCCTGCTCGGAATTGAGGAAATTCGGCACCGATCTTTTACAAAAATTTTTAGGAATTTTCAGACATAATCTGTTCTCTAGAATAATAACTAAAGGCCTGAAAACAAGGTAAAGGCTTCCTCTATTTCGACCGTATTTACTCGCCGTTCGCAAAATACATAGCAAAAATTTCATTTACAGTTTCTAGTGCGAAAGCCTTTTTGACTCCTCTCACATGGGCCATTATTTGCTCGTGTGCAGGTTCGCTTAATTTTCCAAACCTAGATAATAAGGGTGGAGCATGAAGTTGATGTGTCTATAAAATCACCACCCAAGCAGTATTTAGTTCACTTGCGGTTCTCTTCTCCATTTGGAAAATTATCTCGATCACTCGATTTTCGCACTCATCTCTAATTCAGAGCAGTTAAAGTTGGTTGACTTGAATGATGTGCCAAAACAGGCTTCTTCTCAAATAAATTTAGCAGTTGTAGTCTATTCACTTGAAGGGTTTTCTTAACACACTCCCAGAAAAATATTCGAAAAACAGCAACAGCTTGATGGTCATTCCGTGAACGTTTCAACCCACCCTCGTATATCCAGACTTCGCCTGTGATCGTCGCGCCACATCGAGAGAATGGGGAGATTTCAAATAGCAGAGAGGGTTTTTGACGAGCGATGATTTTCATTCGCACCACTATCGCTTCTCACTCTGGGTATATCTTCAAGGAGCAAAGGCGATAAGCACCATGAGCTCCGTTTGAAGGCGATCCACGGCGACACGGCAATCGATGCGGATCTTCTGGTCACTATTACCCCTCGTTTGGCTGACTCGCTTTGATTCATCTTGAGGTAACGGAGTCTGCGTGGACAATAGCCCCGCAAAATGCTCTTCATCGACCACAGCGATCTACTTTTGAAGGAAGAGGAGTGACCGAGTAATTTATCACATGAGCCTTCCCACGAAAATCAACGGGGATATTACTAGTTCCTAATTGTGTACGTATGTGTCAGTGCGGACGCAGGGGTGGGAGGGGGGGGGGGGAGGGGGAAGGGCCCCCCCTCTCCGAGAATGGGTCGCCAAACTTTCGAAATTACTTTACAATACAAATAAAAATCTTGTATTAGTTGGTTTTTAATTGTTTGTTTTTATTAT
>KN729072.1:0-15834 GCA_000816745.1 Ancylostoma duodenale
GGGGGTGGGTGAGTGAAGGGATTGGAATGTTTTCTTTATAGCCGAATTGGTCACTACTTCCACATCCACCTTACATTACATGCAGTGTCAAGTCTCGAATTTACACATACAAAACATCAATCTATTCATAAGCACAAATCCAAAAACTTTCTTTAGAATATGACATTTAGTTGGTTCGCATCTATCTGGCTTTTTTTTTTTGCTTTTAGGAAAAATTTGTCAAATATTCGAAGTCTTTTGGCGAAGCTGTGATCATAGAGCTGAGCCAGAATTCATTTATCAAATTTCCTCAAATTACGTAACTTTTCGACTGCGAAACAGTGGTGAATAGTGTAGGAGTTGGAACACCTTGATCGCTTCCTTTTGTTAAACATTCCATAGGAGGGATCTGAGTTGAACAGTTGTTTCCACTTTAATGTGCCTAGCTCCTGGAAGTGGCCGTGGATAGCTGGGCGAATTTTGACATGACTATCCACACATTCTTATTATGCGAGTACTTTTTACCAAGTGAATACGGAGGAATGTTGTTACGAAAACGAGTAAAAGAAGGGTCGACTCGTATAAGCAAAAAAGAGGCAGAAAAAACCGGATAATTGTGCGTTAACCTGACATAGTTCTGATTGTGGAAGCGAAATGTATGGTATGGATAAATAAATGGGAGGTGCTGGGAACAAATAAGCATTGAAGATTGGCGCTTAAAAACTTTCAGGCATCACCGCGATGGTCATTTTTATATTCATTCAATAGGAATCAGTGAAGAATAAAATAATACAATCTATCATGACATGTGAATGTCCATCGCATTTGCAAGATGAGGGGTTTTTTTTTCTCGTACGCAATGGCTTAGTAACTTTTAATGTCTTGGTATTAACAGTACGTATTTATTTGGATTGGAGAGAAGGAAGAGCGTGATTGAGAGGTACTAGGAAAAGGGCACCAAAATTTGTTTATCAAGCAACAATAAGTTACATTTCCATTGTACTGCAAAGTATCTTGTACTCTATTTTGGGGCCGCTTGGTATGTAAATAAGCTCAGTCGTTTTTCGCCTATTTTTATTAGTTTCTGTTGCAAAACCTTGATTTTAAATATAGGAAGTATTCAGATACTCCACATGAGGATACAGGAGTGTCCAGGTAGTCAGAAAATTTGTATCAACAATTTAATCTTCTCCTCAAATAACGATTACCTAATAAAAATGACATGGTTATGGGTTGCGGTAGTGATTTGTGAACACAGAACACGGGGGAGTGAAATTTGTCGGTGTTCCTCTATGCCACAGATTTAGACCATTTCCGCTAAGGTATAGAGCCGTCTTGCAAAGCTCAGTGTGTTTTCGCCTCTAATTCCAAGCTTTTCTCAAGCAAGGTTTATGGAAGGCACAACTCCTAGCTCGCTGACTTTTCTCCATCGTCGTAGTAATCATGTGTTTAGTAGATTGAACAGCGTGTCTTCAGCAAAACTATGGCCATTGCAAAGAATTTCTATTTATTTGAAAAAAAAATTTCTACAGAGTCAAGCATATGATGACATACGGTTCCAATCAACATCGCTATGGTAGATCTCCTCGCCAAGAACTCTTGGATGATATGAGAGAGGAGTTGTTGAAGGCCAAAAAGGTAACAACTTCTTGAATTGTTATCATGAAGACAGACCCATCTGCTACTTTTTCCGCTAAAGTAATTCCAACCAGGCACTGAATTCTAAACTTTGTAAACAATTGCTTAAGGTGAACGCGCAGCTGGCTCTTAATAATCGTCTTCTGAACACGAAGCTGCAGCGATTGACGAGGGAAATGAAGTCCTCTAGTAATAACAACAACGTCATCAAGGTAAGCTCCTATAATGAGATGCTCGAAAATAACATTGCTCATGTTCAAACTATTCATTTGTCAGTTCTTAGTTGTTTCTCACATTCATTACACAGTATGCGTCGATGGCGGTTGGCCCTTCCGAGGCCCCGAGAAGCACGCCGCGCATCCGCACCGCGCGCGCCAGAACCAATGTCGTCTGGTACCGTTGTGCTATTTCTAGCGGCTTTTCTACCCGATAGGGGAAAGCTCATCAAATCGGGAAGAGAAGCACCTAGAAATAGCATTCCAGCGCCAGACGATTCCGGGGCGTGCGGCGCGGAACGCGCGGCGCCCTTCTCGAGGCTCACTGTACATAGTTGTTTGTGCGTGTGGTTTGGCTGCCCCTCTTGTTAAAGGCAGGGGCCCACCTCACAATCGTGACTGAGGTAATGGCATATTCTGCATCTCCTCGACACGCTGATTCCAGCGGTATACATAAATTGTCTCGAAACGGTCCTTAAACCTGTATTCCGAGACGGAGTCTGTAACAGTTTGCTAACCCGAGTTTGACGTGTGAAGCCGTTGATCTTATCGATTGAACACGCCAAGACTCGTTGGCCAACGCTGCTGCCGTACGGAAGCAGTCAGCACAGCGATCGGATTTTTGGAGCGATCAGCCGCCGGGCTCCAAAATTGCAGCCACTTCGACTCCTTCAAAAAAGGAGCTTTCGTCACCTTTGAGCCTGATGATGTACATTACCGAGATCAGCATAGCGAGAAGGTCTAGAACATGTCTATACTTCCAACAGGCGGAATGAGGTGGGCCCCTGTCTTCAAGCGGACATCATCCACTGGAACTTCCCTGTGTCAAACTCGGTCTTTTATGGACATTAGGCATTACCCTCACATTACATCCTCATTTTTCTGTTAAACATTGTATGGGTATCATACCACTCCTTCATCATACTCCAGTACAGCTGAGCGTGCGCGTTGACCTCACCTTGTTTAAACCTCATGCCTCTAATCATGTAGTCATCGAGATGAGTATAATCAAGTTATACTTCTATCCAGGGTAGTAGATTCATCTACATCCATGGGTCAAATCCATGCAGTAGAACGGGCGAACTTTCGTCGGTATCTGAATACGAGGTCACCTGGCAGGTGTAGGCTGCATTCGGAATCATTGTGTTCCAAAAGTCCGGCAAACTCAATCTTCTTTTTCGAATTCCCCTGCAGCGTTTCCATCGCTTCTGCAAGCGCAAGTTCTCGGGAATTGCATCAATAAGTCATTGTGTGCGTTATTCCGGCGATCTTTGTTGAATCCTCCATTAATTCATTCGCGAACCCCATGCCCTTGCCCGTGTGGATCTGTCTCGACCCCCTCACAAATCCATTTTTGGAACAAGGCCTAAGCGATCATTCTGACCAACTGTTCGAAATGGGATATACTCCTAGCCACTCAGAAACTCGCCGACTTGCCCCGAGTTCGGCAAAAGGTGATGTGATTTCGGACCGCTCGTACTTGGACAAACCAGAAAAGATGCACCAGGTTATTGGAAACCGATACAACTTTACAGGGCATGGGCAAACAAATTTTATCATACCTATAAAACCAGCCCGATCAGGAGTACAAAGAAGTTGAGAAATTTGGAAAAATCTTTTTTAAGAAAGGACAGAGATAAGATCAATGAGTCGAAAAGACGAACACGATATCGAGTCCTATAAAGCATCGACGACATCCTTCTATATGGGCCTCTTCCCGCTATTCGGTGAGAACACCAATTCTCCGCTATCATATAAAAAAATTAAACACATAGTGACCACATGACAAAAGATGACAAAACTACAATAAATTCTAGTCGTTATCCTACAACTGGGTTATTCATCATGGTTTTCTTCCTGACGTTACAGTGATTGTTAAATTGCTGCGCGACTCCTCACACATGCTTTTTCATAGTTCGGAACTCTTCTACAGATATCCTTTCCAGGTAGAGAGAGCAGAAATTTCTACACCAAGTACAGCTCAATCGCGAGGAAAATACTCACCATATAGAGGCGGAGGGTCCAGGCAAAGGTTTGCAAGTAAATGCTGTTCAGAGGACTTCTTTTTGACATTTTGAATGCTTGAGTGTTTTTTTATCTTCGCCTTTTCATCTCGTAAATGCAATTTTTTCCACTTATAGTTCTCTCAAGTTGTGTGATTTATGTTCGAAAAGAAGGTGAGTGTGTCCACTCATTCATTGAGAGTAAGATTGTTAAAATTTCCTTCCCTAAGTGGATGTGGAGCCCTTTTTGTGTGCATCCTATGCCGCCATCGTCTACATGCACTTGCTAGTTTCATCCTTTCGTTCATGGTTTCGCTTTTTTTTGTCAAAAATTCGTTGCTTTTTCCGTTAAGCGTCACAGCGATGTGACAGTGGAGGAAAACAATTTGTCTTTGTGTCTGTTAAATTTCACTACCTGTGCGTACAGGAATGACTTCTAATCTTCCTTCCAAAGTTTCTTTGTGCTCGGATTTCCCGATACATTTCCAGAAGTTGTTCCTACCTAATGGACATCCTATAGGTGTGTGCAAAAGTTCTGGAGCAGATGCACCCGTTCTTTTAAAAACGCCACAAACGGCTCAAAATTGGAATTTTTATTTAAATCGAGAAGCATTAGCATCTGTGCAAGGTTGCCAATACGACACAGTAATTAATTTTGAGTAATACATTGTAATGCGGAAACTAACAGATTCATAATCGAAGGAGCGGCACATGTCGCTTTCGAGTAGGATTTGTTCATTAAAAGTTTCAAAACGGACGCAAAGACAGACAAGGTTATTAAGTGGCAGTCTTTTGGCGACAGGTCTAGGGAGTAGAATGAGTCAGAAGTCTGGAATCCAAAAAGTCAACCTTTTACATGGTCAACACTGCAACATGCCGCCGCGTGTTCTCCCGCAACAGCGGTGGCCCTTGTCTGTTCAGCAGTGTTGGTCGGCATATTCAAGTATTTCCCTAGATTACTTCAAGCAAAAAAGCTTTATACGTGACAGTCATTGCATATCCGTCTAGGAGAAATTCGTTGCGGATGAACTCCAGCTATTGACCGAAAAATGTTAGAGAAATTTTTGGGCGACGCGATATCTTGCTGGTTTTTTTGGGTGGGCCGCTGGAGCGTAGGTTCTTGGTCAGAAAAAAAAACAGGCAAACGTTTTCCCCTAAACATGCCTCTATATAGCAGAGACCATATTTACTCATGTAAATACAGGGAACTCCGAACGGTCGCGGACAGGGGCGGTGCCGTCTGCTCTCCAGAGAAACCAGAGCCACGTGGTGAGCGCTCGTGTCTCTGCCCAAGCGAGCAGCGCCGAGGTCCCGCCCCTGTCCGCGACCGTTTGGAGTTCCCTGTAAGCAGTGTGAAATCATACACAGGTAGGAAAACGTCGCCCAAAATATAAATGGAACAGTGATAACTAGGCAGCGCCCATCCACAGTTAATGAAGCGGATTATCGGACACTTACCACCCGCGCGCGTCAGGCCCCGGTGAGACAATGCATAGAAAGCGACTGTTCCTGGTCTTCTCCTATTAGGGTCAGATCAGCTTTGACCTAATATGCCTGATATGGTGCTATATTGAGTTAGACTACCTTTTGAAGCTATCCGGATGTTTCTTCCCATGTTTAAAAAAAGACAAAACAGCCTGACGCAACGCGTGCGGGTGGTAAGTGTCCGTAGACGCTCTTGTTTTGCCGCGCGCGACGAAAATGGTACGGTGTATTCTATGTCGCCGCTCGCTGGGCGAGCTCGTGGCGAGGTCGCGCCAGCAAAACAGGAAAACATGAGTATGAGTGACCCCCTTGGCGAAAAAAGCATGCGCTGCATGGAAGCACGACATTTAATAACGTGGGCTGAGTGGGGTTTAACGACATAAGTAACAATAGCTAAGATGAGGAACCTCTTCTGCTGGTGGTAAGCCAGCTCGCATCAATTGCTGAGCAAATACATGAAATAATTACTGGTAAATTTCAATAAATTGCTGAAAGCTTGCCATCGCTCAAGTTCATGATTCCGTGAATGAGAATATGCGCATGATAAATATGGAGAAATATGATATGATTGGAGCATCGCTCACCTTCCCATGGTTAACAGATATGATTTGATCCTCCTCCATCTTCCCTTTTTCTTGCTTTTTGCTGAAGAAAATTTCCGTTTAAGGCCTAAAACAGCTCAAGTTACGGTTGCACCGACCGCGGAAGCTAACAGTAATGCAGGGACAAGTACAAGTGGAGAGACTACTCTTTCAGATCAGATTCGTGTTCTTCAAGAGAAAAACAAGAAAAAGTTGAGGTAGCCTTTTAAACTTTTTTTTTGATATTGTTCATGTGCATTGCACGTGCAATAAATGGAATAAATGAAACCTAGCGTTGTCTATTATTTTCATGGCTCTTATTTGATGTCGTCATCCTATTATTGAGCTCAAGATCAAGTGCCAGTCGATCTCACAGTATTTTCTGATTTAGGGTGGCAAAGGCATATGCAGAACAGAATCGGAAGTTAAAGGAGAGACTAAAACAAATGCGGGAGGAATTCTATGAGTTGAGAAGGAATCGCATCAAAAACGAGAGTGGAGCTACTTCGCCGTCATCTCACTTAAATGGTGCCGTTCAGATTTTTTATAATTTTTGTTTTCCAGTTCCAGATCTTTGATCAATTTGTGAAAATTTAAGAAAAACTATTTGCGTCAGAGGCGGGGTCTCGAACCATTCTTATATGTGGGTGGTAAGCAGATAGTCAATTTTTTGGCACCTTTCCTAACAGTGCAGTTAAAACGTTGCAAATATACTAGAAACCCTTTGTGCTATCCCAATAAATAGTGCCCCTATGAATGTTGGGATCTTTCATGTGTGGCGTCATTCTCAGTAACTCACTCAAATTCCTTGTCAAAACGAGCCTGTAGTTAGTCTCTTAGTCCCTCGGACCGAGTGCGTGTGCTCGATTACTCAAGCTTATGGCGTTCCAGGTACGTCCCCGAAAACCGCTCGAGAGAGTTTGAAAGCGTTCTGGATTGCAACCAAAAAATGTAGCGAATTATCTCTAAAGATCCCGGTTCTGTATCAGAACCTCAGCACTTTGGCTGGAAGGTCTTTAAGAAACTTAAATACGATTTGCTGCACATTTTTATGCCATGACGGTCCGCTATCAGCATTTCAGATGTCAAAACCATTGATGCTATATTTTTTCTCCATTGCTAGTTTTAAATCCTCGCCACAACAATCATAGTTGAATTCCAGTCATATCTGTCATACTATAATATCACCAGCCGTATGCCGCCGCTACGCGGCGTCATCCGGCTGGCCCTCAGGGTTGCGCACAAAAGCAAAGGCAAAATGACTACTTCCCCCGCCAGGAATAGCTGCCGGATTTTATCCTTGAAGCGCTGCCTGTTTGCCAAAAATTCACTCCGAAATGACAATACACCGCATTCATTACTTCGTTTTTCCATAATTCCTACATAGTTGCCCTTAGGAAGACTGTAGTGTTCCATCTGCGACGTAAAGTCTGCATCGAAACACCTCACACTTTTTTCGTTACATTCACTGTTTCTCAATCATCTCTCCAACTATCCTTCAACAATGATGCTTCAACCGCCAATTTTCCTCATTCTCTTCGCATTTCCTCTCATTCTCATCTCCATCTAAGCTCCTATTCCATCTACACGTTCTCCCCAAAAATTCCATTCACGGGAAAAAATTGCCACTAAGTTGATATTGACGTGCGAAATACTTGTCGTAGTCGTGTTTGGCTTTTCAAATAGCCCTGCTGGACACCTTCTCACTCGTACCTGAGCAAACATGCGAAAAATCAGTGGAATCGATAACACCAATGAATAGATACGTTTGAAAAAAATGATTGCCATATTCATGTCCAGCATGTAGGAGAACCCCAGCAGACATGTCTTCCGCGATCCCCGAGCAAGGGTGGTGAAAAATCAATAAAATCGATATGATCAGTAGTTTGATACAAAATGATTGTCATGGCCGTGTTCAGCGTATTGGAGAAACCCAGCAGGCATGTCTACGCCGACCCCTCACATAGAGATTACCAAGTTTCCCTATTTCGTAGAGTACCTGCCCACCCGCGCTGGATACGGCGCGCCACACCAACCCGCTGTGCGCACGCACGCACAGAGTCACAAATTTTCTGAAATATATATAAGTAGATACTATATCAAATGGGTCATAAGGTCCAACGCACTGAATTAAGAAACGTAGAGGTGCCGAGCTGTTTGAGGTGTACTATATCATACTGGTCCAAACTAGCTACAGAAAGCCTACAGATAGCTTACAGTGCATCCCTTCATTGGAAACGGCTACTTGACAGCCTGAGCAAACGTGTTACAAAATGATGCCAGTACATTCGTTAAGTTTTGCTCCTGGCTCACCAGATTCTTATAATGGAATCTTCATTAAAAGCCTAACGTTTCGACATAACCGTCGTTGTCAGGGGCCTGAAAGTGACTTCAGCTTCTTTAACCTTGCGCTACATGGTCAGGAGTCCCAGCACACTTTCTAAATTCTCGGTGTTGTCTCGGGCAAGGTACAATGAGAGCTCTCAGACTCGACGTCCAACCCATCAATGGTTCCTTCCTTTTTTAGCGGGTGGGTCCGCACTGCTCCAGATAGTGACAACAGACGAGTGGACGCCAATATTCGTCCGAATCTCATTTGATCTTCAGATTGTCCACATAATGATGGAAAAGGAAGGAGGTCACTAGTTACTCATATTTCTGTTGTTCATTCTCGAATTCCTTGTTGTGACCCAGGCCGCTTCTAGCACTTCTCGTGCAGAAATGTCATCCTCGCAAGCTAGTATCTCGCACTTGATTCTGAAGTCTTCCCCATCGTGCACCACAACCCTGTAACGCCCTAGCGATGATGTTAGACTTCTCCTTCTTTTTGTGGCCATGTGCTACTTCACAAGTATGTCCTTTCCGTCTCTCCTACTTAGAGGTCATTGTAACCTAGGCGTTCATAGACGCATAGACGACTCTCAAAAGCCAATTGCTGGCCAAAATACCGTCGCAGTTGTCCAACACGGAACAATTTTTTTTTGTTCGGCCAAAAATGCGTGATAGAATCGTTCGATGTCACTTCACTGTATACTAACGCGCAGAACGACTCAGCCCTGCAAACTTCATCAGCAATGTTGGACAAGCGTGCTCGCGGTACAAACACCTTTGGACTGTGCAAAGCGCGCATAATGATTCTCATTTGAGCATGATTGAAACGCAACATCTTTGAATGATCTGGGAAATACTGTTCTTAGGAGACGTGTGCATATCCCACTCTCGCGGGGCAGGGAAAACCGTACCATTCCCGGCAGGAGTAGTACGATGGTCCTCGGGATGCATACGAAACGGGAACGTCTCGCAAAAAAATAGCGATGGGTGCGCAGTGCTTACCAGCACGCGTTCAAAAACTTCTCGTTGTCAAAAAATTATTTTAAGCATACCGCAAGCATATTTTCATCTCCATTTTTTTCAATTTCTGTTGTGGAAGTTTTGAAAAAACGTCGAAGTCTATGAGTAGGAAGTTTTTTCGCCTTCTGTACAGTGATTGTGCGTTTCAAAATGAATTTGAAGCGTTTTCACATATTCGCAGGCTCCCTACATGTTGCCACAGCTTGGGTCAGTATTAAATACACGCACTTAGTTTCAGGTCAAGCTACACTGAACATGTTAAATCAATACTTTTTTCAAATCGATGACAGGCCACTGTGCGAACAACTAAAAGGCACAATGGCACCGAGTTCTGCGTAATACAAGCATCAATCAACACAAAATTGTATGGCCTGAAATATAAGACAACTCGTCAAATATGATGCTTCGCCTTGCTCCGAAGTAAGGGAAAGAATCTCTCCCGCCGGGATGATACGGTATTCCCGCGAATGTGTGTATCGCCGGAGACCTCCTTTCTTCTCCTCGCTCCCCGCATGGAATTATGCGGGAGACAAATGCATACGGGCCCAGATTCGAGGACTAGCTATGGGTCCAATGTTTCATGTCTCAAATAGAGGAACCTGTGCATGCTCGCTTGCCAATACCATTCTGTCGTTACGTTGATGACTGCTGTACAATAACATCAACACATCATAAAATGGACGAATGCTTCAGAATCATGAACGAATAGTCACAGTACATAAGGCTTACGCGGTATCCTCCGCGTGACGGATGGCTTTCCTATGTTAACACCCAAATAAGGCTATCAAATGACATGTTGAATGTCAAATGTAACCGAAACGAAAGCTCCAAGAACATCATAATCCACGCGAATTCTGCACATCCTGCTGCAGTTAAACGAGCTATCGTACGAGACATGTCCAACATAGCTACGCCGGTGTGTACCGGCGACGAAAAACGGTGCGAGTGTCGAACACTAGGCTTGCTTCGGTACCACTGACGGAGATGACCGCTCGATGGTAATCGGAATCTAGTTCCTCGTAATAGGAAAATCCCCCTTCGGCTGACATTTTTCTCTGATGAAATAACTGCCCCGTTTCAACAATGTCTATTGAACGAGCTCAAATGCAAGACGATGTTTCTTGGTGAAAATTGATGACAAAATCAAAGAGCACTCGGTCCGCAGTAGGCTCAATAATTGGCTTTGCATATCAGAGGAATATGTTGTTTGCTCACATGGAAAATTAGGAGATTGTGCTAAAATGGGAGTCGTCTACCAGTTGGAATGTTCTGCACGAATAGTGTTAGAAGCGGTCTGGAGGCCTCAACGAGGAATCCGGGAATGAACAACAAAAATGAATGTCTGTCAGTAACTAGTGACCTTTTACCTTTTCTATCATTATGTGGGCATTTTGTAGATTAACTAGATTTTGGAAGATTAGTTGTAACTATCTGGAGCAGTGCGGACCCATCCACAAAAAAAAAAATGGTGGAACCGATGGTAGGTTGGACGTCAATTCTGAGTGCTCTCATTGTACCTCGCCTGAGAAAACTCCGAGAACTGACAAAGTGTGATAAGACTTTCGACCGTATATGGTAAACTAAGAAAACTGAAGCCACTTTCAGACTTCTGACAACGACCGTTAAGTCGCAACATTAGGTTTTCAATAACGGTTCCATTATAAGAAACTGGTGAGACAGAAGAAAAATTTAAAGAAAGATCTGAAGATAATGCCGAGGTTCAAAGATGAACGAACCTGGAAACCGATGCCTAGTTAAAGATTCCGGAATTCGTTGCAACACTATCGAAATCACGGGTGAAAATCAAAATCGCTGGCGGACGTGAGATAGTACTAGCATGTTATATCGCATATATTGTATTTCAAGGATTGGAAAGCTGGGACACCACTCAACTGGTTGAGCTGATCACGAAGTTAGAAGCAACACGACTTGAAACAGCAGTTAACCATGGCACCAGCGAAGTCGGAGGATCTTCAGAAGACTTTGATAGTGGGAGTGATCTTAAAGAGGAGTTCAATGGAAGCAACGCAGAGACAACTTTGGGCAGGTGATGGAATAGGTTTGAAGTTCGACAAATATGAAGATTTTACTCTTTTGGAAGCACCACTATATAGCATTTCTCTGCATGGTTTCTATGTTTGCGCGTATGCTCAGAGGCGCGAGTGAGTGTTGCTCCTGCACATACATATATTAGGTCAGTGCAGAAACAATACGCGTTTCTCGCAGCGTCATTTTTAGTGCAAGGAACTTCCAGTACTTCTTATTACTGATATGAATATTTCATACCTTTTCGTAGCGGATTTCATACCTTTTTGGACCGGGCAATCAACTGCTCGATATGTGACGCATTCTGATCAAGATTGAAACCCCTTCTTCTTCCAAGCAGTTCCTTGTCCTTTCAAACACGATTCGAGTCTCTCATTCGGGGTGTTGGGGCGCATCCGGCACAGACTAGTAGTTTTTGGATAAGCAGCTCATAATCTTCGGTTGGGTCCTTCATAATGTGCCAGTCTAATTCAGGTAGGAACTCCTCAAAAACGGTGACGCCGTTTACGACTTCCTGTCTTCCTCCGCCATGGTGCCGAATGTTCTTTTTGTTCTTACAGCTAAATCGAATTTTCGCACGGATGCCACGATGATCCGATCCACAGCAGAATGATGGTCACCAGGTGGACACCAGTTTCTGTTTGTATGTGGTCGATCTTCGTGTTAGCTCTAGCGCTGAGCGATACCCATGTCCACCGACGATTGTATTCCTTCAAGCAAATGAAATTCTCATGGAAAAGGCTTGCAGCAGGCAAAAGCACAGCGAGACGATTACCACTTTTGTTTCAGTCTCCTAATCCAACCATTCTTATCCTGTACTCGTCTCCTTCACTCTTCCAAAGTTTGGCCTTGATGTCTCCAACAACGACTTTGTAAAAAGACTTTTCGTTGTGGATGACTTTCCCCAATTTTCTGTAAGAAGCATCCAGCTCCAATTCATCAGCTGCGGCCGTTGGCGAATAACAGTTGATGATATTGACGGACTTGTGACGAGGGAGGTGAAGACGGATAATCGTTGGACGCGGTGACAGGATCTCGTGTGAGCCAATGTGATGGCTGACAAATGGGTGCACGACAAAGCCAATGCCTGCAACATTTCATGGTGGAAACTTTTCACCACGAATGAAGAGTGTTCCGTTACTCAGTTGTCAAACACTTCTCTTCCTGCAGAGCAATCAGATGGAATTTAAAGCGTCCAGCAGCATCAAAATGAGCGTGGAGGTCGGCGTCTGTAAATACTATTCTGGTGTTATAAATGCAGAGCACGAGACAGTCTAGACCGTATCGCCTTGATTCAAAATTGAAAACGTCCGGCGCAACCGGAGATTTGATTGCCTTTCGTCGGGTGTCATACCGTTCGTCGTCTGAAACGGCAAAGCCCGGCGTGAGGGGTACTGAGGCAGAACGTATGTTGGACAGGCAAGTCAACAGGTAGTCGCCAACCTATATGAATCAGAGAAGCCACCTAGTTACTGATTCTGTCAAGATAGAGAATACTGACAGTGGTTTACTCTCAGCTAGGCTTGCAGTCTCCTGGAAAGGTTGAACTCCTTCTCAGCTTGGGAAACCCTGCTGGGGGACCTGCTTCCGCTGTACATCGCACCGCGCCGCCCAGGGTCACCTCGGCGCCCCTTTGAGGCGGTAAATCATCGCGGAAGGGCGTTTTGTGATAGAGTTTAGTATCTGGCTGTTTGCTCACAATCGGTTCATATGTTTTGATATCAGTCCGGCCGCCCAGCTCACGTAACACTTCCAGACTTCACATAATGCTTGCTTCACTTGCCTAAATCATTTACCGGCACTATTCGGCTAGTTCTGCCCCAAAATTTTGAGGTTCAATAATGTCGCTCAAACTTCGCATGGTTGGGTTATTTGAGGTCCTAGTCACGAATATCGTATCCATTTCGTGTCGTCTCTTCATTTTTGTAAGGTTACGGTAGACATGCTGTAGATACTCAGAGATTCCGGGACGGCGAACGCAGGCCGAACACAGGCCGAACACGTTTCAACAGCAGTTACACCGCGAGGTGAAGGCACTTTGTCGCTCCACAAGCTGCTTCGCCCCTAGAAGGCTGTGTTCATGGGGCGATGAGCTGGTTTGCATGTCTCAAACCTAGGATCGCAGCTCAATCTGGGCACAGAGCTGTGTTCGTACTGCAGACTTGGGTAAGCGGACGCTTACCCAAGCTCATCCAAAAATAGTCCCGAACGCGAACGCGCTTTGCGCGGCAGCGCTTGGGGCACGCCGCGGTCCCGCGGCGGACTTCCAGATCCGCACGGTACCCGCACGCGTACGCACCGCACGGATCTCGCCTGACCGATTATTGCACTGGGCCACGGTCTTACCCGGGCCTCAGCTGGCCTGACGAGTCTCGCTGGGCTCGCCTTGTCTCCGCCAGGGCGAGACACGACTAAACTTTGATCCTCAACCAGCGGCTTATATACACCTTCCAGGGGGAGTGTCGCCACGTGGCAAGGAGCAGGCAGAATGCAGGTTGAACGGCACCACAGTTCATCGGGCAAAAAACGCAGCTGAAACACGGGGTTTGCTGCTCTTCGCAGTCGGAATGCAGCAGTTCTTCCTCTTGCAGCAATGACTGCCTTCCATTTCTTGGGGGCGCGGCTTTGCAGGTTGTGCTGCGTTTGCCTTATCCAGTTATCTGAGTACGTTGTCTCACAGAATCCTCTCAGATTTTGCATAGAGGGGTTGTTTTAGGCGCTGATTAGGAAAGTCGTATCCATTTTGCACCGTAACTCCATTTTTGTTGGGATACGGTGGGTTTATGGTAGCAATGTTAGAAGGAGTGTGCCAATTTCGGGAAGAAAACGAAGGTGGTATGCGAAATAATGACGATAATCGTGACCAGCGCCTAAAACAATCCCTCACTGCAAAATTTGAGAGGATTCTGTGAGATGCCGTATCCACAGTACACCTACCGTAACCCTACAAAAACAGTGTTACCGTACAAAAAGGTTATGATTTTGGTGTCCTGCTCCTCAAATGACCTCCGCAGGCGAAGTTTGTGCGAAAAATGTTACATCGAAATTTTTGGGGCAGAACTAGTGCCTTTCGTTACATGAAACTCGATTTGAAGATAAATGAAGAAGTTGCGACAGTATTCCTCCAAAATAAGAGAGGGAGAAAGAGCGAGGGAGAGAGAGGAAGAAAGAATGGATTCGCTCGAAGCTCTGAGAAAAAGTTGATTGTGGAAACAGAAGCTATTGAGAAGGAATGCAAATGGAAAGGATACATATTGTGTCACTATGAGAAAGCAATTGGGTGCACAGTTCGATGCATAATGAAGAGCTTGTATAAATCATTTAAAGAACTTTTTCAGGGCGACCCACAGCAAAGGTGTAACTGGCAGCAAACTCAGCAACGACGACCAGGTAAGTGATCTAACTTTTGACAGAAAAGCGCTTCGACTTGCGTAGAGTTTTTTTTTCCTGAAAATTCCTCTAAATGAGTCATTGAGACTCGATTTCTATTGGGACCACTCCTTGCTGAATTTCTGAGAAGCTACGTCGAAACGTTCATAGTTTTACACCACAATAAAAGTGCAAGCTTCTAATCCTAGAAGCCAGCAAGATCCTCTAAAGTAGTGTCGTCTAAACTATATATAGTGGACGTCAATGGCGGTGGCCCATCCGCGGCCTCGAGAAGGACGCCGCACAACCGCGTCTGGCGCGCCGTAACCAATGTTTTATGCTGCTGTTATGGTATTTCTGACAGCTCTTCAACCCTTATAAGGATTTTCGACCAAATGGGGAAGAAATGCGCCTAGAAATAGCATTCCGGCGGCAGACGACACCTATTTCGGCACGTGCGGCGCGGTCGCGCTGCGTCCTTCTCGAGGCCGCAAATGGGCCATCGCCATTGACGTCCACTCTAGCTACAAACGTTGTTGTTGGCAGTGGAGAAAGAACATATTGGAACTTCATTCTTCAATTATCTAAATCACACTACACAATGCAAGCATGTTGTGGAAGTGATTTCGACGTTATCGAAGTGATAATGAAAATTTTGTGGGCGAACAACACGCTGAGTACGATCACTTTATGTGTGGTAGAGTTCTCAAGAAAGCACTCAAGTCGGTTCCTCGCTAAACCTGGTAAGGACGATCTACGAAATCCGGAAGTAGCTATGGAAGAACTAGGCGTTCTTCATGTTACGAAGAGCGGAAGCGGATATAGCACAAATCATCCACCTACATATGACATCCTGGGCATGCGAGTCAGCCAGATCTCACTCAACCTTGTCAAAAATTGCAGCTTGTTTGAAAAGCTTCTAATATCGAATAGAAAAAAAGGTCCCTTCACTGTCTCACAGGCAAAAAGTGCAGCCGCTGAGCATAAAAAGCAGCTCTTTCCGGCCCCATATTCGGATAGGTACGTGCACAAGGTGATGGTGAAATATTAGTATAGAAGTCAGAGCGTTCAGGACGTGTCAGCTAGCAAGTTAGAACATGTAGGACAGGCCAAGTTATCGATTTCTGATGGGTTCCCCCCCCCCCTCCCACTCTCCCTCCACCTCCA
>KN729073.1:2941-18084 GCA_000816745.1 Ancylostoma duodenale
AGGACCCAATGTGCAGGGTACAGCCTACAAATCAGCACGTGCATACACCCACACGTGTGAATGTATGCTCATACCTAAATGCCGGCCGCACGGATCGAGTCTAACGCTGCAGGACTAAGGAGTCCATCCTCTAGATCGACCCGCGTCGCAGGGCAAGCGCATGGCTGCTTTTGGTCCACGATCAACCCCCTATCCGCCACCCGGGGTCGCGCCACGTAGCCTCGCAGCAAATCGGCTGTGATCCCTCCAAGGAGGGAGATCCGTGGAATTGATTCGTAATCTAATTCGATTCGTATTCTAATTCGGAAATATTGCTATTGCCGTTGAACGAAAAAGAGGAGGACCCAAACGCAGGTCGTTCGCTCTGAGGATGCGAGAAGTTTGTAAAAGGTGAGTACTATTGGGATGTGTGCTAAGCCTGTGCACCTTCCTTATGTCCTATCCCAACGAATAAATTAGGGCAAGATGAGGTAAACATGTTTCATGTAGAAAAGGTGACGTTTGTATGTGCTGCCCCATGCCGTACCCAAGAATTGTTATAAGCTACACCTCATCTTCAGAATCCACAACATTACCTCTGTTGCAATGAAGAGCAAGAATTTCCTGAACGACCGTTGAAAAAAAATATTGGGATACGCTAAATCGTTTTCACAAGGAAATGCTCTAAAATAGTATGGAAATAATATCGATTACGGTTGTCAAGTAGGGTACGGCTCTCCAATGAGCCGCTGCGAGGTTCTTGTGTTAACCATTATCCACATGATTCCTTTCCACGTTATCACGGGCAACTTTTCAGCTCTTAATGTCGGCCTGAAAATGCTACCATCTTACGTACGTGCTATTCCTAATGGAACGGAAGTTGGAGATTTCCTAGCTTTGGATCTTGGAGGCACGAATTTTCGTGTGCTCCTCATAAAGCTCAAAGGACATGATGCTGAGATGATCGGAAAAGTCTACGAGATTCCCCAGTCGATCCAGCGGGGAACTGGAGAAGCTGTGAGTGCTCTCAATCGATATCGTAAGATGATGCATTATTTATCAATTCCTTTATTCATACTCCATGAGAGACCATAAAATTTGTCCATAAGTCATGCCCATGAGATGGACCTCATGAATATACAAAGATAACAATAATGAGTTGTGCTGTCAATTGAGCTGTCCAGTTGTTCCGTCCATAACTGCTCGCTTTCCCAAACTATTTTTTCTGCATAGTCAATTCCACCATTCCTGCACTGAAATTTTCTGTTTTTTTCTCTTTATTTCTATTACACTTGCCAGTTACCGCTGAGTCTGAGATAAGATTAGAGTCAGAAAGTACTAGAAAGTGGTGTGAAAACTACGTGAGCTCTGTGACGTCAAACGTCTCCAGCATTCAGTCTGGTTGCTGATCTTTGTATTCCAGACGGAGATACAAAATGGCTCTATCACCTGGTTTGCTGAGATTTCAAGATCGTAGGCGAGAATGGTGCACATGACGTTGAAATCTTATCATCATGTCTATATTTTGCCAGAGCCGAGACCAAACTGCCACGTAGCTTATCATACAACTGTGTTTCAGTGCGAACACTGGGAACGAGTTCAATTTCGCTAATATGTTCACGAGATATTGTATTTCAAACATTTTATTTGATTCATCACACCTACTGGCGAGCAGTCCCTCTCCTCAAAGTACACATTGATAGGTTGTACAATCAGTGTCCATCCCAATTCTTCTCAATTCGCAGCACATATGTGCGCCTGTGCATGTGCGTGTATGTGCGTATTTGCACGAGATCCAAGCATCGTGGTTGGGTTGAAAACTAACAACATCACCGTGTCCATGGCATTGAGTTCTACTTGAGAAGGTTACAGATTTGTATTTTCTATCTTGATTTGTTTGGCCGCGCTTTATCCCATTTTCAGCTTTCATTATTAGCGCAAACGCCCGATAATAGCACTCTATCATATTCTCTTTATTTAACTTCTTGAGGAAAACGTACAATGACACAGATTGTGCTCGTCGATGCCTGGTCGAGCGGTGTGGTAAACAGGTTCCTTCCAGAAGTTTTTGCAAGGGATCGGGGATAACTTCTAAACTCCTACAGTTGCCTACGCTATCTCCAGTGCAGAGCTAAACATTTCCAGATGGCGAAAAAAGTACTGCGCGACAGGAGTTCGCGACACGGTTGAGATTGCGATGTGAAGTTAGCATGAAAATTCTAGCGCAAGAACCTGAAATATCGGCTTCAAAAACTTTGGAGGCACTAAAGATTAACGAGCGAAGAGCAATAACAAATCATAGCGAATAATGCTCGATAATCAACTGAAAACTTCCACCATGTCTAGGACTGCTATTCTAATCAAATGGTGTCCTAGTCACGTGCTCACGCGAGCAGCTAGCACTAAAGTAACACCAGTAAAAGATCATTTTGTCTAGCAGTTAGAAAGGTGATTGAACAGGGTTCGACGTTTGTTTGCGCGATGCAAGATATTTGATCACATGTTGTGGCGCCAATTTCAGAGCGAGGGCGATTTGCCGAAAAATAGGCCAGTATCAAATTGTTACCAACCTCGTCTCTGCTCAGAGATATCATCAGAACAATGAGGATTTGTTTTGCCGCACGTTTTTCAAAATTGATTTCTGTGCAGGGCTCGCAGTCGAAAACCCATCAGCTACCTCAAAGGCAGTACTCAGGGAAAATTTGCTAACTGAGATTTCAGCGTCATATTAGGGTTTTGCCTATGAGGGGTATAGATAAAGTGTTAAATTTTGTCAAAACTCATGAAGAGCAGGTTTTTGGATGTTTCCGTTTTGCTACTTTAAAACAGGGTGGTCCACTTTCACGATTAGGGTCGCAGGAAAGGCGATAACTGTGCCATCACTGTCACTTATTTTCTTGATGCAGTTGGATATCTCACTCGTTATGCAGCTTTCTGGGAAAAGAAGTGGCACGTACAGAAAGAAAATAAAATTTCCAACATGCAGACGTGAATCAAGAGAAAAAAAACAAAATTTTATGGTAGAGTTTGAAGAACTAATAAACACAACCATGAAATGTTTGAGAAATTGGATGTTCTTGTTCATGTGATAGATGGAACTGTATAAGTCAAGGTGAAAAGGAAGCAAATTGGGAAAACAAACAAGAGAAGAAGATCATAATAATGTAGTACTGGTCGAAGTTAGTGGAGAAAAGGTTAACATGGCACTTGAAACTAGCGCCCTATCAGCTAATGGTTGCCATTTCTTGCGCTCCAAGGAAGACTTTGGCGATCAGTGCTGGCATGAAAACTCGTAATTTTACTGCCCACTGATCGTGCTGATCCAGGTATGACCTGTTATTACTTTTGATGGAAACATTTCACCTGTTATTACTTTTGATGGAAACATTTCAACTGGTGCCCTTTTTGCAAAATTGACCCCACAATGGATTGGATCACGATTGGGTCGATGTCTAAGAAGCGAAAATTTCCGTGTTTGCTGTCTTTAAAACATCATCTACAAAGAATTCCAGCTCAGTTGCCTTCGAAAGCGCCGTGTTACAGTGGTTTTGGCCCACCCTGTGTAAAAATAGCGAACCGACTGATCCTTTTGTTGATAATCACACTCATACTGCGTGGACAGTGAACTTTTCAACCTAAACATGTAAAAGGAATTTTGCAGCTTTTCGATCACATTGCTCAATGTATGGCACTTTTCACGGAGGAGCAATTTGGCAAGAATAGTAAGAAGAAGTTGCCGCTTGGGTTCACATTCTCATTCGCAACTAGAATAGATCATCTCACAAAGTAGGTCAACTCGAATAACTTTGACAAACGACACGTAGAGACTTCAATGCTAGGTGCTGTCGTACACAGTTGCAAGTGAATAATCTTTTTTATCCCAGATTCGTCCTTCAAACCTAATGATATTATCATATTTGTATACTATTATATTTGGAGAATGCAAAACGTCGTTAAATTCTTTTCTTGGCCGTTTCGGCGGTTTCGCCTTCGTTAGAGCTTGAAAGAGTCGAATAGATGCGTCAATGTATTCGGACACATACCTCGTCAATCTAAACTCGACCAGGCAATCCCAAAAATCCCAACAAACGCCAGTGGCAGCTCTTCCACTTCTCTAGTACATCGACCAAAGGATGTCTCCAACGACAACGGCCGAACACGTTGGTCTTGGAAACACTGTGACACATTATGCCATTAATCATGTCTCAAGTTAGATGTCACGCAGTACGAGATATGAATAGAGCTTACTAGTTATGGCGGAGCACTCCTGTCTGAGATTCATGTTCGGGTTTTTGACATGAACGCAAAAGTCTTTGTGCTGAGATCTCAGTTTCAAGTGCAAGAATCGTTATTTCTACTTCTCAATCGACACCGTCATTTACTCGCATTCAAAACTGAAAAAAAAAAACAAATAGAAAAAGTTCAAGAATGAAGAAATATTGGTTCATGACAAGACCCCGAAAAGAACCATGAAGAGGAGTGCCTCACCTAAGTGAGCTGTGTGACATCTGGCTCCAGATATGACGAAGTCAGAATGTCTCATACTTTTTCCAAATCCAACGCGTTCGGCCGTCGTCCAAGACGTCAGCTGGTCGGCGGGCTTCTTGAGAGGTGAGAGAGTAACCACTGGTATTATTCCGGCCTGGTCGATGCTAGATTAAGGAGGCGTCTGCCCGAGAGTTTAACAGCCTCGTGCGTTGTTAATAGAAGTTAAAAAATACTAGAGATTCTTTCGTAGCTAAGCGCTTTTTACTAACTTAGAGCAACCTTACACGATTAGCACGATTGGCATACTACACGATACTGGAAAGTTTGCAGTTCAGCCAAAGATGCGTAGGCTGATATTATTGCAATTGATGGGAGCTCTTGTTCTCCTTAGCCTATTGATATAATGCTAAAAATTTTTCCTTCTGCCGTGGATCAAGCTCTTGAGCGGTGTTTCTTACTAGCTTCATTGCCATGTGTTCTACCAGAATTTATAATAGTGACAACACTGTTCAATTCTTCATAAGACAAGTCAGCAGTAGCGGAAACTGGCAGAGAGTTTGTTACACTTTCCGAGAGAAGTGTGATGGATAATAGAAAATAGAGTAGAATGGAGGACGGTAGAAGCTTGACGTTTCCACCATTACCAGGTTCCGAATACTGTGTGGAAAAAACGAAAGAAATCCGAGTTGACTCTTGAATCTGTTTAGAGGAATTCTTATCCATTGGTCAAAAGGATTCTGTGCAAGCGGAGTCGAAGGGAAGGATGTAGTGAAACTGCTCAGAAAGGCATGCAAGAAAAGATCGGTTAGACTTTTTTATCCGTAACATGTTGTTCAAGAACAAATGAATTAGCCTCATCAGGATATTGATATTGACGTTGTGGCAATTCTCAACGATACTGTAGGGACACTTATGGCTTGCGCCTTCAAAGAAAACAGCTGTCAGGTAAGCTAGAGGTGCTCTAACAACATCCCTATTTATCTGTATGTTTCTTTTTTTAAAGATGGGTGTTATCGTTGGCACTGGAACGAATGCCTGCTACGTTGAAAAACTGAAAAATGTTGAGAAATTAAAGGGTGAATGGGAAAACGATGGTCTCCCAGATGAGGTGAGAAGTGGTGTTCCGTAAGAAATTTCTTCACAGTGCTCCAATTCAATCTTCTTTACGTTTTTAGATGATTATCAACATGGAGTGGGGAGCATTCGGTGACGACGGGTGTCTTTCCTTCGTATACACAGACTATGACAGAGAAATTGATCAGAAAAGCATCAATCCGAAAAAGCATTTGTGAGTATTTCTAGAATTCAACCTCCCCCACCAAATCTTCCTTATTCGACCGATCCCTGCCTGTTAGTCGCACGGCTACAAGGCATGTTTCCTGGTGGCGGATAGGGGCCACTCGTGGACCAAACGCGAATTCATGCCTGCCGTGAAAGGCAGGTCGATTCACAGAATACCCCCCCCCCCCCTCGTTTGTGCTGCCCGATCAATACTAACCTTCTGCCTGCGGATTTTCATGCATGCGTGGGTAGGTGTTTCTGCACGATATTTTTATCCTGAACATACATAAATCTCACTAGAAGCATGCATTCAATTGACTGGAAGGTACAAGGCAGTTCGGAGTCCTCTCCAACAAAGAAGCACCAACACCCACTCCTGGCAAGGGCTGACTAACTACGTGGCGAAACCCTATCCCTAGCCCCGACGGGTACGTAGGGTCCATTTCTTGTATCACTTTCTCAATCTAAACACAGCAACAATGGACAGTGTTCCCCTGATCTTGGAAGAGTCACTGCGGCAGCGTCAGTGTGGATGAGGTTCAGGGGCTACCTAGGTCCGAGTGGCGTCCCACTTCCAAGATAAAGCTCCAGTAGCAGGAAGCCCAGTAGGACCTTCTGCAGCCCAAACAGGCCTAGCAAGCTATTTCCTGTAGATTGAACGCGGAGCTTGACAAAGTATTGAGAGCGCTCTCCAGATATCGGAAGTCACTGAACGGCTACGTCGAGGACGATATCCGAATGGTTATTTAGGATGCCTAAGCCAACGACTGTGATGACTATCTGTACTTTCAATACATGTGGGCTGGCATGCAAGGCTCCCACCGATAGTACTGGCCCAGGAACAGCGTCATCGTTGGGATCGAGATGAGAAGACATCACCTGGATCCCGTCCTTTGAAAAGTGCGTAGTGACCCGGAGTGTGCCACAACGAAATTGACAATACGAAATAGGCCACTAATTATCGCTACTGTTTTGCCTGGCTGACGTCGCTATTGTACTGAAGTTCTACACATGATGAGACTACCTCCACTTTCACGCTTGATCCTTTGTCAGGATTCTCGCGCAATGAAAGGATAGCAGCAAAATTGAAAAAACGCAACCCCGAATTCATCGCAGCTATGTATACCTGAGTATGGAAGTCGACATGCTGGAGGACCTTGCTCGGGGAAAAGGAAGCGAGCCGTTCGAGATGCTCGAACAGGATTGAAAACGAAGTGAAGAAATCGAAGAACACCAGTCACCAAGCCCACCTCTTCAGCACCACGATTCTCACCGGACCGAAAAGAAATAAAGAAGGAAAAAAAAAAGAAAAGGACCGAAAAGAACCATAGCATAGGCAGGAGAATAATAATGTCAACGTCATCTAATGCTCTATCGAAAGGATGATGCTAGGATTAACCGTTTGTCCAAGTGTGGCTAGAAATCCGGTATCTGACCCAGCGTCAATAGTGAAGAATCAGGGACGCTGACACTTACGACAAGTTAAGCATCAGATGGAGTCCACGTCAAGCATACAATCTCTTGTAGACTCTTGCATGCGACAGAAACAACTGGAAATATCAGTGGTTTCTGCTCGTTCCAGCTAAATACCAGCGGCAGTACAGGCAACACACTTGATATTTACATATTGACATATTACATATTGAAATATTTACAAGGGATCAAACATTCCTGTTTCGAGGAATCCTACCAAGTATTCGTGAACATAGTTTGTTTAGATTTGAGAAAATGATCTCTGGCATGTACATGGGGGAGTTGGTTCGAATTGTCCTGGAACTGTTGGCAAGAAAGGGAGCACTGTTCAAAGGAGACTACGATGCCATCTCAAAACGCGAATGTTTCACTACAAAGCATGTCTCCGAAGTTGAAACGTAGGTTCACTTCTGTTGTAATACAGTGACTTGGTCTTTGAACACACATTCTTGGCAGACGTCACATGTCTCTTTTCTGTGTAATGCTCCAACTCTGATGCGGCAATTTCCGCGTATCATTTGCATGGCATAATTCTTTGATTATATTTAGGATTCGCATTCATTTTACTAACGCGGGATTTATACTAGGTGGAGGGGGGGGGGAGTACGACAACTCGTAACGAAATATATGCTGTCATGTCCAATTTGTGTTGCTGATCTCAAACCCTCTGTGAATGGCTACCCGGCATATTTTGAATTGTCTAAACCGGCTTAATCTGACTTTCGTGTTATTATTTGCTAAAAATGTTCCAAAAATTCCCGAACTGGTAAACTAGTTGAAATTAATCAAATCAGTTTCCAGAAATTTCTTAGATCCGGATAATTTCCCGGGATCCTTTAGCAGAATATGTGCGGGAAGCTACAATTTGTCCGCCTTGGGCAAACTGCAATCGTGTCACATATCTCTTCAGAGAGAGCTCCGCAGTAAAAAAAGGAAAACGGATTCGAAAACTGCCTCACAAACTGCACTTGGCAATATATGTACATTTCATTTCGATATGCCGGACCCCTAAGTATCCTTTCCTTGCAAGGATGATTCACAAGAATGCAGGGAGTAGCGTGCATGCCTATGTATTTGGTGCGAAATTAATTGCCGTTTTGGAGTATGCAGAAATAAAAGTCTTTTTCCTGTTGAACTTGAACAAATTCGAGCCAAACTGTGTGACCTTCTGGAATACTTTTTCCTCCTCTTTCAAAAGCCACTTGAATATCCTGGCTAGCTCTTTTTTCATGTCTTTTTTTTGAACAAAGTATAAATCGACTCCGTTCTCGGATAATCGTTGTTAGTCACTTCAAACTCGATCATTTTGAAAAGTCACTTCAAACTCGATCATTTTGAAACGGATGTGTCCGATAATCTTGCATTTGGTTTAGTTTGGAATCGGCTTCTCAGTGGACAGTCAGCTAGGGGTTCGCGAAGTTTTCTGCCTACGATTTTAAACTCAATATAACCATGGCCGTGGTCGCGGAATGTCGCTGAACGATCAGGCGTTGAGGGCAGCCGTGGAACCTAACCCGATCTTACTATCCGAACGATGATAGCAGGGTTGGACGCTCACTGCACTGGAACTTCGAAACATCTGAATTCAATCAGCAATTTAAGAAAGGTGCGGGCGTGAACACCACACGATCTGACTGAGGACCAGCGTCTCACCTGGTGTGACATTTTTTCTAATTTAATTTTTCGTCCCAGAACGACCCTTTTCTAGACCATGTAATTACTGTAGATGAAACTCGGTTTCTGTACAATAACAAAAAATACAAATGGGTACGGGTAGGGACGATCCCCCAACTCTAATTTTTCCTAAACCAGATCTTCTCTCTATGGAGGGTGTATCAGGAGCTTGGTGGTGCTGTAAGGTTATGATTGACTGCAGCCGCATCAAACCTAGTCAGTCGCTGACAGCAAGGTCCTAGTATTGTAATTTCGAATTGATGTTTGGAAATCTGCTGTAGATGTGGTTGGCCGTGTGGCAAACAGAATCAAGTTTTCCCCAGCTCCAGGATAGCGCTAAGCCTCTCACTTGAAAACTCACCCGACAAAAACTCGTGCAGGAATGCATCGAGGTTCTCATCCATTCCCTTTATTCCACAGTCCTTTCCCTTACTGAATATCGCTTTTTCGATTTCCAGATACAAACCTGGACAGCAACAGAATGCCGATCTAGAACGTGCCGAAATCGCCTTCCAAAAGTTTTTAGATCTTTGCGATCTCATTTTTTTATTGTAGAGGGATACCATTTTCACTACATTGTTAAGGAAAATGTAGCGAATTGAAGGGGCGTTAAACTGATGAAGAACGTTGTGTTTAAGCCAGGCTATAATACCTTGAACTGGAGTTCGTTTCGGCAATTAATTTCGCACCAACCTAATAGTTATATGAACCGTAAAAAATCTCAAAGGCAGTGTCCCACCTCGTTTTGCGTGTGGGAGACAACAGCAGATCCTAGAACTTCTCGCCATGCTAATTCCAAATATGCTCAAAGGTTACAATAATGACGAAAACAATTTGCCACATGAAAGCAGCCCAAACGCCGTAATGGTTCGGTTAGAAACGATAGCAGCAACGGTTCCTAGTTACAGCCAGCTGCTAGAGTTTCTAACCGAATCATTACGGCGTTCCGGCTGCGTTCGTGCTGCAGAGTTATCAGAGTGGGAAAAAAGAACCTTGCAGATGCATAATTTCCTCAAATATTCGAAATTATTTGGTTATTCGAGACGAAATGGAATCGAATATCAAACGAATTCGAAAGTGCACTCATCTCGAGTACTTGAATATGAGAAAGAATTGTATTTACTTGCAACCTACAAAATTCATACAGTCACGTGTTTTCAGAGAAATGGAAGAAGGAGGAAAGGCCAAGGGGTTCCCAAAAACACGTGAAATCCTGGCTAAGATAGGCGTTAACACTATTAGCGATGAAGACTGCCTCCATGTTGCTTATGTGTGCACGGTGATTAGCACAAGGTAAGATCTCTATTGATTCAATCGTGTTCTTACTTGAAGTGCTATTTATAACAGCTGTCTAGCTGGTACTGATTCAGTGAATGTTGTAGAGCAGCCCATCTGACCGCAGCTGCTGTTGCGCAAGTTCTCAATCGGATGAAGCGTCCCTACAAAGTCACTGTTGGTTTTGATGGATCTGTGTATCGTTTCCATCCGTTCTTCAAACGACTGCTCGATCACAAGATTAGCGACCTAATTGATAAAGAAGTCCAAGTAAGTAATGACTCTCCGTATGGGTCAATAAATGCAGAGTAGTGATGGGCTAGCAGATATTTGTAGTTCTGGAAATAGTTCTAAACGAGGACAGTATTTTATCAGTACACTAAAACTGACGCTTTCCTATTGCTGAAAGAATACGGCATTTTGTGACGTCTGGGTGCTATTCATGAACACTAACCAGGTCAGCGCTGCAACTGCTTGTTTCTAAATGAGGGTTGAGATTTATCTCAGAGATTCCGGGACGGCGTACGCAGGCCGAACGCAGGCCGAACACGTTTCAACAGCAGCTACACCCCGAGTTGAAAGCTTATTTTGTCGTCCCACGAGCTGCGTTCGCCCCTCGAAGGCTGTGTTTCGGGTGCGATGATCTGGTTTGCATGTCTCAAACCTAAGATCACAGCTCAATCTGGGCACAGGGCTGTGTTCGTACTGCAGACTCTGGTAAGTGGATGCTTACCCAAGCTTATCCAAAAATAAAATTATGCACCAGCTGGGCCACGGTTTTACCCGGGTGCCTGCCTGATGAGTCTCGCAGGGCTCCCCTTGTCTCCGCCGGAGCGGAGACATGACTAAACTTTGATGCTCAACCAGCGGCTTATACACCTCCCAGTGGGCGTGTCGCCACGTGGCAAGGAGCAGGCAGAACGCAGGTTGAACTGCACCACAGTTCATCGGGCAAAAAATGCAGCCGAAACACGGGGTTTGCTGCTCTTAGCAGACGGAATGCAGCAGTTCTTCCTCTTGCAGCAATGCCTGCCTTCCATTTCTTGGGGGTGTGGCTTGCCAGGTTGTGCTGCGTTTGCCTTATCCAGTTATCTGAGATGAAACATTCCACGACACAAGCCAATGATGACCGGCGTGAATGCTTACTCTATGGATTACGAAATGTCACGTGCGCAAGGCGTGAATTAGGCTAGCTAAATTGCTTTTGCTTGGTTGTGCCTCCATGAGTATAAACCCAGATGGCTAGTGTAACCACGGGATAGAGAGATAAGATTTTGAAAAAATCTTTTGATTTCAACATTCATTGATTGGTCTATACTGATCCACACTTGGAGCTAGTACTTCAATGCTCTTCTCACTCTCTATTCATTCCTATTTATTTACAGGCAGTGTCCAGGTAGAATCTTCACTAGTGGTACCCAATGCCGAACCAGTGACCGCTCCGCCCTTTGAAGATTGCGTGAAAACTTGTTAAGTCATGCCTAAGATTGTAAAGAGATGTTTTACTGTCTAACAGTCTGGTACTTCTCTATTCTCTTATGCTGCGGATGGAACTCACACCAACATGTGCTAACTTGTAGAACACACATCGCTAAATTTGACAGGTTTTTAATCAATATCAATCCAGAGTTTAGCCCCAAATTTCAGAAGAATGGTCAGTGGTAGAAATACTAGTGGTGAAAAGCAAGAAGCAATCAAGTAAATGTTCCTTAGGATCATCTTTAGCAGTAGTTTGTCCGAAAGTTTGAGGGTGCTAGAAGCCTTATTGTCTCCTTTTCATTTTGCACTGGAAAACTCGTCCACATTGTAACTTCCAAACTTCTGAAAACCACAAATTTCAATGTTTGTACGGCTAAACCTATACAGTTGCAATCAGCTTATCGAGTAGAGTAACAGGATGGTAGAATTGAAGATTTTTGTCTGGACACTGCCTTTAAAGGCAGTGTACAGGCAAAACATTTGAGCTTGAGTGCTCATCGGATTATGATAGCGGGTCGGCTCCATAAGCAATTGCCAAAGTTCCAGCGAAAAACTTGCAGAAATAAACGAGGTCTATCCGCCTTAGACCCAGTACCCAAACCCATCTCAGTGCCCAGCCCTCCCACCCGGCGTCTGCCATTTTGCGGTGGTATTGGTACGTGGAGCATCGTTGGAAAATATCGAACTTATTATGGCAGCGTTCTCTCTGCTGTGATTGATTCATATCCGTATATGGGTCTACACTTGATGAGTGCTCGACGATCACATTATTATACCGAAACCTACCTCTTTTTGTCAAAACTGATCGAAAAGTGGTACTTTAGCACAGATGCGTACCCCCTGAAGAAAAAGGAAATGACTAGTTGAAGCTTAAACTGAGGCAGGCGCTATCGATCGATACAAATTTTCTTTGCGCCCTCTCTGACGAGAGTGTTGTCGGACATCTCGTCTGCAGTCAGGAGGTAAAATGGTTTTTCCGAGCGTTTTGTGATCTTTCAAGTTCATCCCTGGTATCAGCGAGCCAAGCTTGCCTAGAAACCACAGAAACCCACTACTCAAAAATTTAGCCTGGACACTGCCTTTAACTTTCAACAGCTTCGGAAATACTCAACTAATGTTTTTTTTTCAGTATCAGCTTATGCTATCAAAAGATGGCAGTGGTGTTGGAGCGGCAGTAGTTGCAGCTGTGGCAACTCGAATCAAACGAGAGATTACAAGCAGATCTGGGAAGACCGGCTGAGAACCTAAAAATGCTTAGTATTGACCACTCATCAAATGGAAACTTGTCAACTTGAAGATCATCTATACATCTTGTGTGGCTATTAAACTACCATAACAATAAAAGATTCTTAGCAAAACATTTATTCATCCCTTTTGAGAAACCACTCTCTGAAAAGTAGTGCGCGGCAACCATATTACTGCAAAGACTTTACAGTTACGAAATCATAACATAAAGAAAAAGTAGAACCAATTACCAATTGAAAGCGGCAAAAAATGAAAAGTAGGTTTTATGAGCCGCACATTTTTGACTCATGGGAGCTTCCCAACCGTCATTCATGCACCCATTTTGACAACATTCGCACAGTTTCGCACTGTTGTGAACGGGAATGGAATCACTCTTTCGCTCGTAACCTGCGGATACTGAGGGTATGTCTAAGCACGGACTTTGAATGAGCCAGCTACTTCGAAGTAACAAAAACTTTGAGAGAATTTACAGGGTGGCCGAAAACAACCAATGTACCCCCATTACTGCGGAACACCCAGATTTTTCGTGTTATTCTCTTTCACATTACTTCCTTGTCTTCTATTCCCAAGTAATAGTTATCTCGTGGTCGTTGGCTTCAACGTCATGAGCACTGTCATTATTCAACTGCATCGGCGCTGGACTTCATGCATTGTGAAAGCGCTATCCTTGCACCAAATATAGGGCAATTCATTTCGCACCGCCATTCGTTCATTTCCGAATGGAACGCTTTCCGAGGAAAAAATTGGCTCACGTTCACGCAATCGAACCTGTTGTCCGGGATTTGCCGGGTATAGCGGATATAGGATGAAATTTGTCCCTGTAAGTGTATGAGAAGTTGCTTCAGTGTCGTGGAAATTTCATGCATTAGCTACTGAGAACATGTAAGGATTATACACTTATTCACAGTAAGATTTAAGAAGGATTGCTCTAGCACTAACAAATGTCAATTTAAATTCATTTCCTTCAAGGATAATCAATAAAGAATGTCTTGAGCAAGATGTAAAGGAGGTAGATTCAGAAGAATTGCGCTATCCAGTTGACTCTTCTGTGTACAAACAATCGCTGTGCAATACTAATTAAAATAGAATCCATAAAAGGAGGAATGCAAGAAGAGCAACCACAACATAGCCGTAATACGCACATCTCGGAGAGTAGGCGGCCGAATTAGTTGCCTAAAAATTGCCATCACAGATGTCACACTTGAATGTCCACCTCTCAAGTCCTATGTTTGTATCCATTACCTTGAATACTCTCTCATCAACACTCATTATAGCTTGCCGTGCACCAGACCACGGGTGAGGGCCGTTTAAACGATATACGTATGGAACATAGGGACCGAAGTACACCTGAAGTTTAAAAGGACTTGCGATTCACATAGAAACTAACGTTCTATACTTCATATTGGTATTCATGAAGTGAGTGCTCTCACTCACTTGCAAAGCTAGCAAGGGATCTGAGAATAATAATTCCTTGACATTTGGCTTGCAGCCAACCAAATCGGCCAACTCGTCCATATATGTAATGAAGTCCACCTGAAAGAATGAATGAAAGAATCTGATCTGAATTTTTTCATTTTGGATATCTTTGACCAGTAAAGAATGAACCAGCAAATTAGCATTTGTCTGTAATAATATGTCTCACCTGGATAGTGTGTCTTGGACTATGGACGTACCGCGCTTCCAACTCTTCTCGTTTCTCTCTTATGGATTTTTTCATCTAAACTCAGGAGAATCATCTGACTTATTTATTTGCTCTTTGGATCCTACCGCCCTACCTCCTCACTCCCAGGGATTTTGTGCTGACCAAAGAGATTTTCGTAGAACACACGGGCTTGCATCTCTGATATGGGCATTATGGAGCCAACTGGCTGAAAAATTGGCGCTGTTTTCATTGCTTTTGAGGGACAGGAACTCGGTAATTCTCCTGTGTACACAGTAATATTATATGTATTACCTGAATGAGACCAATCACAGCCAACGAATTGTGATCTGCGGTCTCAGTGGGGAACATGTACTCGTAGAGATCCACAACGTTGTCATGTACTGGTATCAGCTTGCCGCCTTCTACTATGGGGAAGTGAAATTCGAAGCCGGTTGCCAAGATCACCTGTAAAGAAGAGTAAACATTTGGAATGTCCTTTTGTGAGTACGAGTTTCATTGTGCATCATTTTTGTGTGTTTTTTTTTCATGCATCATTTTTGTTTTTTTTTGGGAAGGGGGGGGGGGGAGGGAGTGGCCACTGCTGGTT
>KN729075.1:0-17735 GCA_000816745.1 Ancylostoma duodenale
GTTCAAATGTAGCTTTACGCGGCAAAGCGCAACTCACATAAAGTTCATCATTCAACAGATCCCACGTTCGACTCTCTTTAAATCTTGGCATTGATCTTATGAATCAGTGAAGAATTTCTTTTTCTAGCTGTTTTTGCCGGGATTGCTCTTATTCTTTATGCTTCCCTTCGGCCAACGTTTTCTTTTTCGAAGTGGAGAATAAAGAATTATATCAATCTGGGCAAAAACAGCTAGAAAAAGAAACTTCTCACTAATTCACACAAAGTTGTTCGATGTTGGTACTCAGCCGATGGACGTTCACACAGAATTGAACGCAATGGGTTGCTTTCCAACCCATTGAGGTGGGTTTCGCATCCTCAATGTCTCAAGCTCTGCTATCTTCTACAGCTCCGAAATTTTCTCAATAAATTCAGCGTGTATTTTTATCACCGTACTAACTAGAACGTATCACTAGTTTAACCTAGACCTGCTGAGACAATTAGTGCTTAGTGAGCTCTCAAACTGAGTCGGGCGAGAAAAGGGCGCAGCTCACCGGCAAGCCGCACGGTCATCAATGGGTTGAAATTATTCCATAGTGCCTTCTCGCTCATAATGTGCTGTTTTACAAAGCAATTCTAATAGTTTGTCTAACATTTCATATAGATTTTATCCATCGAACCCAATGAACACTGAACATCGAAGGGAGTGATAACTCTTTCTCAAAGGCGCGAAGGCGCATCATAGTTTCCTGACGCGAACCTTACTTCTTGACTGTAGCCGAATTGTTGTTTGTATTGTGTCCTTGCACAAGCCTGTCAACCACTCTCTAGTACTAGTTATGTACGTTTTTGTAGGGGCAAAATTCATTGTGGTTCGATTATTTTCATATTCTATCAATCTTCAACAGAAAAGCCGTTTACGGCACACCTTTATCTATCAAGGAAAAGCTAATTTGATATAACTGTTTTGTTCACAACAAACTGAACTTGTTGGGATGACCATGAAATGTAGGAAAATGTGTGATTCACATCCTCTTCGTTTAGATAGAAATCCACCTCCAATAAGCCATACAGATAATTGCAGTTCTTTGATGAACCTCCATACTTACTATCACTGAGTCCTGGAAACTCTTTCTATTACTGGGCACAGCGCACGCATGAGGTCGTTCAGCAAGTATTATCATCCGTCGGGGGCGTCAATATCTCACAGCAACGCAAAAAGCATATACGTCATCGGCTGAGACGAATCACGACGAAACTGACAGCCCCCAAGGAACCGATCACTTCTAGGGTGCCAGTGAAAATAGAAAAGAACTACACTTTCCATCGGCAATGGGAACAGCTGAGGCTTGACATTTTGAAGCTTCCCTCACACAATCTTGCTTACATACACATATCTAAACTGGTAAGCGGAAAGCGCCAAATTAGGCTTCTACTTCGAAACGAAACCCATACTGGTGTAAGGCTTGCGCTCAAAATACGATTTACCTGCACCCAATCCGTCTCTGTTGGATGGACGATTTCATACAGCTATAAAAGCGTAGGCAGAGGCTTGAGGGTAAGGGACTTCATCCCGTTAACTCACCTACCAGTCTGCAGCACTATGTGGTCGGCCACCCAGTTGTTACGCTATGATTCAAGGGGATCATTTATCCGTACGGCAAGTAATCAACGAGATGCTCCTTTGTGCTTCAACATATCATTCAGCAGAATCTATGGATAACCTTTGACACCACATTTGGCAGCCTTCAGGTCCTTATTGGTTCTGTTTTGGATATACAGCTTAATTTTGTACATTTCCAGCGTGATAAGTGCAGTGATGTGTATGTGACGTATGTGACATTTGGGAAGGAGTGAGCAGGCCCCGGCACGAGGTCTTTCCCGGGCCAAAATCAAAACGAAGCTCTCCTTGAAAAACCAAAATTTTACGGAACCCTCCTTGAACATACAAACGAAAGAAAACTATTCAAAAAACCTTTAATCCAAAATGGAATGGAATAGGAAGTTGAGCACATCAAAGGGCAATTTATACTAGATACGTGCGCTTGACGCGCGTGCGTCTACATGATGAACAATAGGGCCAGTCGCACCGCTGATGTAGCTCAGAGGCACGCGCTCACGGCCTCGCGGGGCCGTACATTTTTTTCAATGGGGATATACATGCCGCCTTGACCGGTTTTCATGAGAAATCCTTCGCAAATTGATGCGTGCGTCTGACGCACGCAGCTATGAATTGCCACTGAAACGGTCAGTGGAACATGTGAGGATGAACAGTTGATTCTTATTACAAGGCAAAATGCGTTGAAACTAGTCCACGGCGTCGTTCGATTGGAGCACATATTCTACGGCTTGGACTCCGTAGGATTCCAAGGATTCATGCGCAGCGCAAACGCAACGGAATGAATAGCAATCTTCAGTAACAAAAGAACTTAGGAGATACCACAAGTGTTTTGTAGCAAATTTCATGGCATTTTCAAATACCCTGTGCATTTTGAACGAAGTTCATGTTTTTGGTGAATTTTTAGTTCTGGAACAAAAGGCGCCAAAACAAGTTTTTTGCCAAACTCACTTCAGCGAGCTAAAACTCGGCGGCCTCGCAGCAGGAACAGCTCGGAATACCACCATAGTTTTGGCAAAGAGAGTTGCTTCCGGATTTTTAGCCTTGGTGTGCCTTGCTTCGAAAGTAAGGAATGTAGCATAGGTGTACCTGGGATTTGCGATCCCCAACTGATGATAATTATCAAAGAGCACCCATTCAGAACAACATACTTGGTTTCGCAGAACTTCGCCGGTAATTGTTGTCAGACCATCCCTCCCTTCAATAGGAATGGGAGGACAAAAAAGCTGGACGAGTAGATATCGCGCATACTGAACGAGAACCAGATTGATCTCGTTGAGAGGTCTGCCTCGTGCCTTTGTAGTGAAAGAATTGCGACCACACACTAGGTCGCTTAGTAATAAAATATGAAGTATAGACCCCCTACGACAAAATAAAGTGCCTTGCTCAACTGTTGGACGAGAATGGTACACCGAAACTCTCCCAGAAACCGAAGAAACACCAAAATAAGGTCACGGCGAATTTATGGGGACCTGCTGCAAAAACCGCTGGCTGCAGACCACCCACTGTTTCTCTCTGGAAAGTACTTTCAAGTTGTAATTGTAATGAAGTGAAAACTTCATTGTGTGAGCCCAGCGTTGCTCAATAAAATGGATTCTACACTCCTACACAGCACCATCCTGGCACACCTTGAACGACAGATACTTCACAGGCTGAAGCAACTGGGCTAGGAAGCTCGGACTCAAATATCATAATCAGCAAACCTCTCGCTCACCCACAACCACTTCACCAAGAACTTTGATGACTTCTCCCGGGAAAATTTTCTCGAAGGCTAAAGGGATATCAAAATTGCACCCCGGAATTTCGTCGATCCTATAGGGCCCTGTAGGCACTCTACGGTAGTAGGAGAACATCCACCTTATAGCTAAAGATCTGCGGATTACAATAACCCCAAGCCTTTCAAAAAATATCGATTTTTGAAAGGAGTTATGAGGTTTGGAATCAAAGGCATGAAAACGCGCATTATTTTTGCACCAACCTAGTAAAAAAAGTGTATGCTCCTTATGCTAACTAGCAACACTCCAAGAACTCCCAGGAATACCACACCTCATGGATCGCATCCGTCAGATGCTTGAAGGATGAAGCGGACCCTACAGAAAAAGTGTATGATGAGCAAGTCCAAAAATTATGTAAACTAAAAAGGTGTATGCTCATTAAGTGGTTTAGATCGACCTGGGAAACCTGGAGGGAGACCTGAGGTCTCCCGCACATATATTCGTTGCGCCGTACATCGGTTCTGGCAATACTGCGCATACCGTTGTAGTGCTCTCTTAGAGCTCCCCAAGGACCCATTTTCAAGGCCAAACTCAAAGTCTGGACTTCATAGCAGTTCCTTGAACTTTCCGGAAGAAGCGTTTTTTGCACATATCTTTAGTACGTTACATAAGTTTTGGTCGTCCATTCCAACACTTGTAGTACTCACTTGGTTCTTATGTCAGTGAAGATACCAAGTCATTTGGTTGCGTCTAGTCTGCGCAGAAATCTTCAGAATCCTATGGTGTCTGAAGAATATGTACTCCAATAGAAATACCTGGACCGGACAGTCGCCTGGCCGCTCAAGGCACGGGCAGCCCCCTTCATGCCCCAGCACAGCTGTCCCGGGGCCAAGCTGGGCTTTGTAAATAGGGCGAAGATCAAAGGGGGCTTCGTACAGGGTCCGGGGCGGAGCCCCGTAAGAAAATTTGGGTTTGGGTTCGTCCTAACAAAGGCAATACCTTGATAGAGCGAGGAGGAAAAAAGGCTTGCCAGAGAACAGTTCGTACTTTGAGCGGCGCGATAGGTAGAAAAAGTTCGATCAGAGCAAATCATTTGCAGATTCCCACCATCCGGAGGATCTTAAGGACTCCTGCGCTACCGAAACTTTACGGATTGACTTGAAGTCTTCAGTGAAACAAGAGCAAAGAGAATACTACAGGGTGGCGCATAATTACTGTCCCATCATTGCGCGAGAGCGAAATTCGATCTAACTCATCGACTCTAATCTGTTTTTGTTTATGTTATGTTTGGCCCATCATTTTGCATATATCTGCCACACACGATCTTGGTTTGTATTATTTTACAAGAAATGACAAAGTAGTCATCACACCGTTCCGCAATTTTGGAGATGCACGGAAAACGACTGACACCTTCGGAAATATATCTTCGGCACGGGTAGAAAACTGATGTACCGGAGGCTGAAACGAAGTACGACTGCTGATCTTCCTAGAACCGGCCGTCCTGTCACGATGACAACTTACCGCATGAAAAAAATTGTGAAGAAACGTTTGCAGACAAATCCATGCCGCAGCATGAGAAAGATGGCAGCTGAGCTGGGCATCTCGTGGCGAAGGCTCCATAGAGTTGTTAAGGAGAAGCTTGGGATGAGAGCTTACAAGCTGCAAAAGTTGCATGGTTCCAGTGAAAACCAAAGAACTGTTAGAGCGAAAAAATGCTGAGCGCTACTTGAGAGGGCCGTCGGTGACGCGCGCATGAGGACGGTTTTCACGAATGAAAAACTACTCACCGTCGAGCAGGTGTACAATCGCCAAAATGATAGGGTGTAGGCAGGAAGTAGTAGGGAAGCCGATGCAGCAGGCCGGATTGTATCACGCAACTTGCATCCAGCACCTGTGACAATTTTGCTGGAGCGTCAGCGACCGGGCGTACCCCCTTGTTTCTGTGGAGAAAGATGTCAGGATCGACAAAAACGTGTACTTGGGGATATTGAAGAATCACCTGCTTCCATCGGCCACCGAGCCCTACGAAAACGGCTACTGGATCCTGCAACAAGGCGGAGCTCCTGCTCATCTCGCTGAGTCCACCCAGTACTGGTGTCTACCAACCTACCAGACGCCTCAGAATGGTTCGCCTGAACTGAATGTCCTGGACTTCTCAATCTGGGCGATGCTGGAGCAGAAGGCCTGTCAGAAAAAACGCACCAGCGTTCAGGCTTTGAGGAAATGTTTAGAGAAAGCTAGAAACGAAATCCCGCAAGATCATGTGCGCGCCACGGTTGAGGCATATCCTAAGCGTCTGAAGGCTGTCATCCGCTCCTAAGGAGGCCACATCGAATGATCTCTTGTTTTTTGCTTTCTTAGATGTTAGTAAATAGTTGTTCGAAAGATCGTCTGAATTGGTTCGTTTATACGACTTTTATGCAGTTTTAATTATGGGACAGTAATTATGCGCCACCCTGTAGGAGTTCTGAGAAAAGCTATTCCAAACTCATGTAAACTACAAAAGCTGTGCTACGTAACGAAGTCCAGACTTCACGGATTCTCTTCAAATTTTGGGCAAAGATGTATCTCAGAGTGCACAATGAGTATTCGAATTGGTTCCCCAAACTTAAATGAACTCGAAAAAATTGTATGCTCATTGAGTGGTCCAGTCCTTCGTGCGAAAGGCTGGACCCGCAGCCATGAAAGGATCAGATTTCGTAACATTTCAGGAGCATTTTTTTCTGTTCAAACGCATAAGTTTCTGTTGCCTTTTCATACAACTATACATCTGGTCAAGTGCTATCATATGCACCCCAGTATGCTCCATATCGTCTCCTTTTGACCGATGAAGCCCTAAAAAGCTGAACAATTTCATATCGTACAACGCGCCAGCGCACGAATTGGAATTCATTCGTACGTTGGCGCACCGTAGAGTGTAAAAAGTCCAGCTCAAATCAGCGCTCCACCTCCCAGCGTCGTTCCTTGTCGTCATTTACTAGTTTTACTTTCAAAGTCGTTCATTTGTCTTTGCAGATACCTCCTTGACAGCTTGTGAAGTGAGGGACTAGAAGAAGCTATTGTCCGTAATTGGGTCATCATATTAACCATATCGACCTAGCGCACTTGGCATCTTACCTCTCCTTTTTTTTTCGTTTTCGTTGAATTTGCATTATTTTGCAACTTCTTGATTCATTCCTGATGTTGTTTGCTCATCTGTTTTTCTTTGAGAGCGAGAGGTCATGGTTGAAGTGGGAGGTTATGGTCGCTGTCTATGGTTGTAAACAAATGGTGTGCTTGAACGACAACTTTGCCTTTGTCTCAGGGTCATAGGCGTAGTTCAGGGTGATGAAGGCCATGACGTAACAAACCCCCTAGAATCGAAAGTTGTTTTCCATATAAAATTTTTATTGGGCTCGGAACTGAGGTGGTAGACAATTCATACTGTTAATTTTCTTTTTTTTTCATGTAATCTCGACTCCTTAGGTATTCTCAGCAGCAAGCAGTCGTAAACAGTTAGCAACCCATATTCGATATGCTTAGATATGCGCGAAAAAACGCGTTAATTTGAATTCTTCTCAATGTCTCAGTATCCAAGGAGGACTTCGTAAAATTTGGGTTTTTCAAAGGAGGCTTCATTCTGTTCCAACCCTACGAAAGGCTCGTGCTTGGGCCTGGCCCACTTGCAAGCCGTTTTTGACCTCAGTCGACTCTATTGCGCCCGCTCAAAGCCAAAGTAGCCTCTTCACACTCAATGAATCGGTCACTCAACTTATTTAATCCTCCTAGCTCGCCTGATGAACGTGATACCCTCCAAATGAAGTGAAAAAAGACAGTTTTTTTTTTCGGGGATCCGCCTCGGACCCCAGTACAAAGCCCTCTTTGCTTTTCGACTCTTTAACGAAGCCCAACTCAGGCAAACGGATAAGGCAAACGCAGCACAACCTGCAGAGCCACATCCCCAAGAAATGGAAAGCAGACATTGCTGCAAAAGGAAGAACTGCTGCATTCCGACTGCTAAGAGCAGCAAACCCCTTTTCGGCTGCGTTTTTTGCCCGATGAGCTGTGGTGCCATTGAACCTGCGTTCTACCTGCTCCTTGCCACGTGGCGCCACGCCCCTGGGAGGTGTATGTAAGCCGCTTGTTGAGCATCAAAGTTTAGTCGTGTCTCCGCTTTGGCGGAGGCAAGGCGAGCCCAGTGAGACTCACCAGGCCGGCTTTTAGTCGTGTCTCCGCTTTGGCGGAGGCAAGGCGAGCCCAGTGAGACTCACCAGGCCGGCTGAGGCCTGGGTAAAACCGTAGCCCAGTGCAACAATTGGTCAGACGAGATCCGTGCTGTGCGGACGCGTGCGGGTGCGGCGCGGATCTGGAAGTCCGCCGTGGGACCGCAGCGTCCCCCACGCGCTGTCACGGAAAGCGCGTATGCGTTCGGGGCTGTTTTTGGATGGGCCTGGGTAAGCATCCACTTACCCAAGTTTGCAGTACGAACACAGCCCTACGCCCAGATTGAGCTGTGATCCTAGGTTTGAGGCATGCGAACCTGTTCATCGCGATCTTTCGTTGAGTCTTTTAAAAGGGATTTTTCAGGTGTAGAAAGGAGAAGAGAGGTCCCGGTTTGCTACTATTCTATGTAAGTAGATTGGAATCAGGGCTGACAATAACAGACGATGAAGAGGAAGTCGCGTTTGGTACAGTGAAGGAAAATTAACTATATGCCAAGAACCCTCCGAAAAAGCCGAATGAATCGGAATTTCAACTCAAAGGCCTAAATTCTATCGACTTTTCAGGCAGTAAAGCAGTTTAGCAAAAAGAAGTAATCCCTTCGTAGGATCGAACAGTTCTAAGGGGAAATGTTCGGTTGGACTCCTTTGTGAATTTCAGGACGTGACACTTTGTCCCCGTACAATAAATGTGAAAACTCTTCACCCTTGTCTCACGTAAAAAGAGAAAAATTGTGATTAGATTTGTAAAAAGCAGTCGAGTAGTTGTCCTGCTTCATCTCACCTTTCATCCTTTTGAATCGCAATCATAAAAAAAATTTGAGCAAATTTGCAGAAGTGCTTTACTTGGCAGTCAAGAACCATTTAGAACAAAACAAAAGTGCAGCTAAAACGGATCAATTGGATCACTAATGGTTCCTTTACAATGTGGACAATGATTCCTTTCTCTTGTTTTACAAACCGGCTTGAGCTCCTGAGTACAAAGGATGTTGTGCCACTGTCCAGTTCCATTCTTCATCTGAAATTGGAAACATAAAGATGAAAGGATAGGGGGGGGGGGAGGGTGTTGTGGCAGAAGTGAATAACATAGTTTAAGACATCTTAAGAGTAAGTCAAGCATTGCTCAGATCGTTTTACATTTATAATATCTAGTGGACAACTAAAGCTGATAACAAGTTAGAAAATGAATTGCTCGCTTTATTCAATGAGAAATATTTCTTCCAGCTATGAAAATAGAAATGAATATAGACATGGCCACAACCATGAATAGGACAGACAGGTCCATAAGCCAAATATATGACGTTTACTGTACTTGGTGCCAATAAAGAAATGCTCATCACATATCCGCTTACAATAAGCAATGGTTCCTTCCAATCGTAAGAACTACATCGTTTGCCATGGTTATGGTTTAGAGCTGTTCGTCAAGGCAGCTTTGTTTTGTCAGAGCTACCCAAAAACGACATGCGAAAGCTGGAATGGGATTGCATGGAAGTGCAAGATACAGTTGACAGCATTGTGCTTATAAAAGCAACAATGTGTCAAATAATGCTGATAACGGCCGACTTCGATGAAGCATGTGGAGCCATCGGTTTTTAGCGAATCTAAAGAGGCGATTTTGATGAAAAAAGGATGGGTCCTGTAGCGGTATTCATGAACGTTGGCGGAAAGGTCTTCGCCTACCCGCCGGGTGGATGAGTTTCGCGGGTAAAAAATTTGTATTCACGAAACCGGCGGGTACCTTCTGGGACTACCCGGTGGGTGGACGGGAAGGTTCCCGCCTACCCGACCATTTAGGCCTCGGGAAGTTCTACCCGTCGATGGATTTTCGAGATATTTTCAAATATTATGGTATTTCATTTGTGCATCTTGACATAGTAATGCCTTCTTAAGATTCAGAAGAGTTTTGTGTTGCTTCCCACCTAGCTAATTGAATGGATCTCCATTCCGTACTTATTTGTTTCCGGTGCCCAAACAATATTTCTTTTTTTTCGGATATGTGCGTTATTTGGTTGTTCACTACCCTTGATTCACCCGAAAAAACACCATCTACCCAAAAAAAAAAAAAAAACCGCGGGCACTATTTCACATTAGAGGCCCCCAAAATTTTCAAGAAAAATTTTGCCGAAAACTGGCATGGGGGGTTACTTGAGGTGCTGAACACGAATATCGCATCCATTTTACCATAACCACATTTTTGTAGGGTTAGGTTAGGGTTACGTAGATATGTACCTCGTGAAATCCTCTCAAATTTTGCGTAGAGGGGTTGTTTTCAGCGCTGATCACGATTATTCCCATTACTGTGCATATCAGCTTCGTTTTCTGTTCGGAATCGGTATTTTGCCTAAATTTACTACCAATTATCCATTGTAACTCTACAAGAGTGGTTACGGTACAAAGTGAACACGATATTCCTGTTCAGTACCTCAAATAACGCCCCTGTACAACGTTTCGGAGAAAACAATTCTTTGAAAATTTGGTGCCCATATTGTGGGATAGTACCAATCTAAACATTTTTTTTTGTGATGGACTGTACCTTTTTTAGCTGAATTTTCTCGGGCTCAGACATGTGGGGGAGGAATTCAGGAATACTTTCTGAGAGTATTTTTCCTCATCGAACCTACTGGATGATATTGTTCCTTCGTTCCCAAAAATTTAAAATACATCATGGCAAATTTTGCAACGCAGTGATGGTCTCGTCCTGTAAGCTAGCAACGCAATACAGAAACAAAACTAGACTGTGAAGAGTGAGTTTGGTGAAGGGAAAAAACACAAGAGCACAAAAAAAACCACGATGGTTACGTTATTGAGGGTCATGAACAGAAATAGAGCTAGTAACGGAGATCCCTCATGTTCTACTGGTAAGAAACCTATGTGATGACCCGCTTCTAGAAAGGAAAACGAGGAAAAACAACGTTTTCCCGATCAACTCCTCACAGCATATGTTCGAAGCTTTCATTTCGCGCCCTACTTCTCGAAAATTCGGCCGTTTCTACGTATCTAATCAACACTTCCCGGTCTTCCCGCTTCCTGGTCGTTCATGAATACAAATCTTACCAGTACGGGTGACTAGGAAGGTTCCCGCCGGAAACCTACGGTAGCGAGTACCCATCACGCCCCTTCCCGTTCCCGCGCGTTCATGAATACCAGCACTGATGTCCCATTTGCTCAATGGAACAAACACATCCGACTCGCTCCGGAATTGGCCAGGAGGGAAAGAGCTGCTTGGGAAGCTTATGAGAGCATCGAAGACATACAAATGAGGGAGGGAGTTCCGTCCTAGATCAATAGTTAAAGATCGGGGACGCTGCCGCTCATGCCTAGTTAAGTAACATCAATTGATACAGCACGTGCTGCCTCTATATGACAACCACTGGGCTACGATTCATGAACACATAACTAAGCGAAATCAGGCTAGCAAACTAAATTTCGCGTTCTGCCTCTTCTACCATTGCGTAGTCTGTATGGTAGCCAATCACGCCAACCACTACTGGTTTCCTTAGATAACCTTCCACTGATCCCAGCCCTGGACAAAACTCGTCAGCTCGAAAGCACACAACAGGAAGATCGCCCACGGGATGGTGAAACTTCTTCATGAAGTCCTTCAGCGAAACATGAGTACTGTTCGTGTCTCTTGAGAGGACAGAACCCATTGGGCAAGTCTGACATGCGATAGTGATAGAAGGAGGGATCAGCTGCACCTGTTACGTTCTACTCGCTTCAGAAGAAGGGAGGTACAGAAGGCATGGATGATAATTTAGTAATGTTGTCGGAAGAAGTCGATGAAACTCTCCGGTAGAGCCTTTGCATCTGCTTCTTATTTTTAATAGTAAAGCTCAGTGGTTCGTAGGATTTTCAAACCTGTTACTATCGGCCGTGATTAGACGCGTAGGGGCTAACGGCGGTGCAGCCACCACAAGATGAGTGCGACAAACATTTATTCGTTTTGTGCTTCCGTGACACCCTCTTAACCATTGTCCCTTTGGCGTCCCTTTGGCCCTTTGTCCCTTTGGCCCAAAATGTGTCCCTTTGGCGTGAGCAACAGAGATCTTCTCTTCTCACATAAGCTAAGTTATGCTGCTTGACTGCTGGAGCATGATGGCTTCAAAACAACTATGTGCCACTAATGCCCTTTAATGCTTAATAATGGGGTTTATTCAGCGGGAACGCTTGCGCGTTGTGAAGAAAAAATCAGGCAGTAAGGTGTCCGATTTCACTGACTATTATTATTCATCGATATCGATTCCCAATTCTCCATTCGACAGCATTCCCCTTTAAGTGATATAGTTTGGCGCTTCTGTTGGATCAGTGTTAAAAGCAAACGGATGACAGAGTACTAACTAGCACGTCTAATTCCTATTGTCAGGAACAGATTACTCGCGATTTCTTCGCATGCAATACACTTCAACTCCGGGAGTGAGAACCTCCAGTGGCGCTGTTGAGAGTTCAAATTAGCTTTATATTTCTTGCTGCCAATGACTACTATTGACGACATTTTGCTGACAATAATTTTTTCTTGTCTCAAATAAATGATCTGTAGAATTTCAATAGAGTTGGCTTGATAACGACATGATATGCGTGTAAACAGGGATGAAGTAGAGTGAAAATCACAAACGGGAGACTATTCAGAGTGTCCCTAAGATTCCGTAGCACTTCATTGAGGCAGGAATAAGTGAGTCGATGTTTCTTGTCTGTTGACATTCTCAATACCCGATGGTGGTCGCTTTGGAAGTGAACCATTATGGAGCCGCTCAAGACCAGTATGAGTTGGAAAGACAAAAAAATGTTCTCCAGAAAGTATTATGAGTTCAAAAAAAAGATAAAAATAAAAACGTTGCGACCGAGTAGAAAAAACATACCGCTGCACAAGTGCGTGGATTCTCGTGCATATTACTCGGCTCTCCTCTTTCCCAGTTGGTGTAATTCTTCCTTGTACCATCAACCCAAATCCATCGACTTCTTCTGTCTTTGGTGTACCTCATCCCGATCCACCCGCAACTAGCACCACCATTTGAAACTGTGCCGCATCCCAGTAGACCTAAGTGAAGATCATGACAAGGATACCTGCACATGCAATATTCATCAGTCACTAATGCAAGATCAAAGACTCGAATTTCGTGTAAACTGGCCGTTTTAAATAATAGTAGTTGCACAAAGTCTACCTTGGACGATGGCGTTTTCTTCCTTGCTATGGATGGAAACAAGGTCACCGCCGGCTGATTTGCAGGCTTTCATGCCACTCTCGTAAGACATGGGTGAGAGGAGCTGAAAAACAGAGGTAACCTAGAAGAGGTGGAGTATCCTACATGTGAATTGAACTCTTTATTGTCTCACGGTTAGACCGCAAATCATTTAAAGACTAAGATGTTCTTCAACCGAAGAATTGTGTTGTTTTTAAGGGACCAAACGAGTTACAAAAATTTTACGGCATAAGGGGACAAATGAAACTATAAACTCTCTCGTCCACTCTCCACAGAACCGTAAAATAATGTCCTAATATTACTATTATTGATAAACTTTTATTGATAATCATCCCACAATGTTGTGCCTTACAGATTGGTAAATGAAGCACAGCTTACTGGCTTGACCTTTGAACTACACGTTGTCTTCAGAGGCCTGGGGGAGGATCAAGATGACATTAACCTACGAGCTAACTTCCCTCCAGTGCAGTTGACTTTTGCTAGCCAGCGTAGTTTGAGATCAGTAGCTGAAAATGATGCTTACTACGTGGTCCATGGAGATGGACTTCCGCTTCAGTATTATAAACAGATCTGCTCCTGTTTAGCGAACGCATACTCCTCGTTTTTTTGTTGCCGCTTGCTAAGTATAAAAATTCCTTGAAATCAGAAATGCATAGAAAAGAAAAAGAGAAGGACGCAGGTATTGCAAGAATCAACAAGTGCGTGCAGTTGCAGCGGACCGCTCCCGCTCATTGTCAGTGTATCTGACCACAGGGCCGAAGCGCAAATCCATCCTTGCCAAATTTTTGGGAACACGTAGTTGATGTTATTTTCGGCCACTGATCTCGTAGTGCTCTAACTAATGCGACTCGAAGGCATTTTGAGAAGAGGCGCCTGATGAATGAGCTAAAGGCACCTTGAACCGATTTCCGGCTTATGGATGCGTAATTTTAACATCAGGGCAATAAACCACGCTCATATGGCAAGGCACATCAGTGTAAGTGAAAACGACAAGGCTGACATGTTTTCAGCTCGGTGAAGTGGGAGTCTCCTTCCGTTTTAGGTTCACTGAGATTTCAAGGATAGAGAAAGAGAGATTTGGAAGTTGTTGGTCTCATATGGATGCGGTTATTCAGCGAATGGAGTTGTTTTTGTCAGGAATAGTAAGCAGGGATGTCTTTTAACGATAGGAGGGCTATTGCAAACAATGTACGCTTAGCAGGTACGTTGAGAAGGAGGGTGTACATCCCCGAAAAAGGTTTAAGTTTTGCAAGGATGGTAAACCACACCTTGTAGCAGGCATCTGTCTCCTTATAATAGATCCACTCGGGTTTGGGCGTGGTGGTGGTTTTTGTCGACGACTTTGTAGTAGTAGATGAGCTCGACGGGCTCGTGGAGGTGGTAGTCGAGGAAGTCGAGCTTGATGTGCGTGTACAACGCGGGCAATGCCTCCTATCTCTTGTTTTGCAAACTGGCTTGAGCTCTTCGGTGCACAGGATGTTGTGCCATACTCCATTGTTTTTCATCTGAAAGATGTTTGTGTGCGTGAGCGGTGGTTTGTTTGGGGATACACAAAAACAAAAGTATGTACATAATGTAGGGAAAGGTGTGAATATGGAGCGCAATACTACTGCAAGCTTTAGAGGCAGCACTCACGGAAATTTTTAGGCAAAGACTTCGCGGTATGTCGGGATTTTTAGGGACGGTGAACTCACTGACAACGATGAAGTAGCGTGAAACACGCGAAAAACACAGAAAGTAATGGCGGTATTTCGTGTGTGTCCACAGCGCGGACGAGTGTTGCGTGACGGGTCCCGCCACGAAACCCTGCAAATGGTACGAATTCTATGAACGAGCCTCCGTTGAGCCGCATACACACAATCTATCAACGGCGTTAGCTGGGGCGACGAAACCTTAATGTCCAGAACGGCAGATGTGTCCAGGGCAGTATCATCGCAGGTAGGCGGCCATCCTTGGTGTTCAACTTACTGCTGCGATTGTCCAGCGGCCCGCTACATGGTAAGTGACTCATTTTGGAAGTGAGAATTTCCGTGAGTGCTGCCTTTAAGGAAATCAATAGAGCTAGCACTATAACTATATAATTCATAGCTGAATACACAAGTATATTACGTCGCCAAAGATGTTTCCCGCCACCTCTGAGCATTCTTTTCGAATATATTTTTCTCCTTCGATACAACTAACACGAGTTATATGCGCCATCACCATTGATAACAATTCCGCCAGTAACAGTGGGGTGGGGCTTGCTGGCGGCACTTATGGGTGATGGTTTTGTCTCAAACACTGAGCACCGCCTTTTGAAGAGGCAGATCTCGATTTGGCAGGGGAATTTAAGGTAACCAGCGTCCGAGCCATCCAAACTTCTCGTGTAATTCATCTGAGGAACCTATTTCTTATCACCGTCATTCAGGATGTTGAGCCAAACGAAAGGCTGTGGAAAAGTCACTGATTCCAGGCTCGCATCTCTCCGCATTTGGAACTGGTAGCATTCCTTGGCTCCTCAAGGCTATGCAAATGAACAGCTTTCCTATTAGGGTATCAAAAAGTTCCAACCTAGACTATTTCCAAGATGTCTGCAGCCAAGAAATTTTGCTATAGTAAGAAGTAGCTCCCCTTAACGACAATACCCCTTTCATACCTTGATTTAAATTTTTTCAATCCGTTCGAGGAGCTCCTTTTATCACATGAGTCAGAGTACCTCTCTACGGCCGACTTCGGTTCGCTTTCATCCTTAAATCTCATCGTTTGAAGACGCTGTTTCGAGTTTGCAAACAGAAAAGAGTTGTTGGGTGTCAGACCAGAACTATGTGGGGAAGGGGGTGATTTAATACTTCGAATTCGCGTTTTTGTAGCAGCAATCAAAACGCTTGATGAGTGGGCATGTACGCTGTCCAGAAGCGCGAGGATTCCGCCATGGTTGTGCTAGAAAAAAGCGCCGTGATTTTCGATTGTGTCTATTTGAGGATAAGAAACTTGGAATGCTGGTTTGAAAGACTTCTAGCTATACGATCATTCTTAAAGTTTTGAGAAAATGATATGAAGAAGGTCGAGATCGGGAACTTTCCGGTACCGTTGTATGTGCTGACCCTGGTCTTTCTCTGTCGGGTAGTAGATATCGATCAGCGGATCCTCTTATATTCGTGCCGTTTCCACATATTTTTTTTTGTTTCTTCTTCTTCCTTACGTCTTCACAGGTGGTATGGAGAGGTGTATTCTTAGTAAATGTGCGTGTTTGACACAATCATGCTCTTTAGAAGGTTTTAAACTGTTTTTTCTAGTGCGAAGAAAAATTGAGACACACTCGCTTCCGGTCGTTTGTTCGTACCCAACCTGAAGGATCAGCGGAGTTAGCTAGAATACCCGTTTGTCGAAGTTCCTGCAGGTCCCCAGGTTCCGAGGACGCTCCCATGTTTTTTTTTCCAGGGGGCTGAGGGCAACTTGCCGGCCGATGTGAGTGCAGCGTTCCACCCCTTTCAGAGCTCATAAGGTCTCAGCTGATCGAGTAATGACATTGCATGTGAGACATTACTGAATTCAAAGTCTCGTTCTTATAATTCGCCAACAACCGGATCATCATCCATTTAGTGGTGAGGTGTTTAAGCGTTCCTCTCTTTTCCCTTTTACGTTTGACTCTCTATGTTTCACAAGTTTGTGTTACGAGTTCTGTTCTCGCCTATTTAAGCGCACTTTTTAGTGCAGTAACTAAACATAAATAAATAAGTGAAAAAAAATTTCGCTACTCTAACAAGAGGATGTTATGAGATGCAATATCATAGAATAATGCATAAAACAAACCGCTGCACAAGTACGTGGATTGCCGTGCATATTGCTCGGCTCTCCTCTTTCCCAGTTGGTGTAATTCTTCCTTGTACCATCAACCCAAGCCCACCGACTCCTTCTGTCTTTGCTATACATCATTCCAATCCATCCACAACTATTACCATCGTTTGGAACAGTGCCGCATCCTAGCAGATCTAAATGAGGATCATAACAAACATTCATGCAAATGCAGGGTGGTGCAAATGAAATGGCACCTTTTTTTCAAAGCCATCTAATTTTCTTTATACATAGCTTGACATCCAAATATGTCATATACTTATACAGCAAAACAAGCTGTTTTGTATTGTACGTATAAGAGATGTTCAGTGGAGTTAGGAGCCACCAAACAATTGAAAATTTCCAAAGATCACGTCTTCAATTTTTCGAATTTTGAGGATTTCCTGTAGTGCCGCCAACAATACAGCCCAAAACACCTTCGTTCAGGATGTCAGTACTTACTCCACACGTGAGCTCTGGTGCAACGGCTCCGCTATTGTTGAAATGTGGATGAGCACTTTTTGGAGAACTTCTTTCTTATTTTCTTTTCTCTTTGTTCTTTTCAGGATTTTAGAAAAATGATAATTCCCAAGTTGCTTTTTGGAAAGAGCACATTCACCAATGCCTATTGCGGTTATCTGCTTTAAAAGTCGCAGGCGGTCTACTGGAAAAGCGATCGAGTCTCTTAAAAGCTCATTTCCTGCACTCCAACTTTTGAGCAAATTTTGCTTCCGAGAGCTGGCTTAAATTTTGATAACTCTACTAGGAAACATTGAAATAACCATCGTATTTCCCAGAAGAAATGCAATATTTCTACCGCTCTTTCCCAGCTCTCAAGGTCTGTATCCCACAAGAAAAGATTTGCCAAAGGTGATGAGCTGAGATCGAGAAGTTTCCTGTTCCTTGCTTCTGTGTTTTCCAAGTTCTCTGCAGCACCTCAGGCAGTTGCTCATACAGTCCCTAAATTATATCGTCCGCCGAGGTTTCCGTTTGTTAAGGTTACAGAAGAAAGGAGAATCAACATAAAAACGTGCTACTTCTTTTGCACCAACCTTATACTTTCTATCAGTCACCAATGCAAGATTAAATATTTGAATTTTGTGAGAGCTGGCCGTTTTTAACAGCAGTAGCCGCACAGAGTCTACCTTGGACGATGTTGTTTTCCTCCTTGCTATGGGTGGAAACAAGGTTACCACCCGCTGATTTGCAGGCTT
>KN729077.1:0-13563 GCA_000816745.1 Ancylostoma duodenale
TTTCTTGTGATTAAGCCTGTCGAAAGCGTTCGACAGGTCAAGATAGATGACGTCAACAGATTTTCTATTGTGGTATTTGTCCGTCGCTTGCAGGCGGCCGTTGGGTGAGGCGTTCTTTTCCTGCAGTCTCTCGATGTCCTCCTGATTTAACCGATGTGCTGTATTTTGTGGGCTTGACAATGGCGTTATAGCGCCGAAAGCTTGCACATTAAAGTGGTTAGTATCGAAGTCTCGACAACTGTGATCTACTTATAAGATTTTCTGTTGTTCAAGGTCATAATCCAATTGAAAACGCTGTCGACAAGTTGTGTGATTGTAGAAGCACCTAAACAAGAGCCCTTTTGTTCGGGGGGGAATCAGGTTATGTGCAGCAAACCATGAAGAAATTTTATCACGGATGAATTTTTCCAATTTTTTTGTGTAGCTATAGGACAGATACTAATTGGTCTGAAGCTCGATACTACATACGCATTAGCATTTTTTTTTGGTATAGCAGTAGTTGTTGCCTCCTTCCAACTCCGTGGAACTTCTCCGAAAAGGAGTGAAATGTTATGGATGATCGACAGTGGCTTTGAGAGGGATTCGACACAATGTTTAAAGAAAATCTGAGGTATACCGTCAATGGTAGATGAAACCATTGGCTCTAGCTGTTTTAAGCAACGAAGAACTTCTCCAGGTGTAATTACAATATAAGGAAAATTATGCAAACTAGACGTAAAATGCGATCAGGTTGAGAGGAAGACGGTGTGAAAACACTAGCGAAATAATGACCTAGAGCGTCCGCTTTTTCTTTATCCTTGATACAGCGGTTTCCATCGATCATTTTTGTACAGTGGCTTCGGTAATGGAACGAGGATCGATCTGAACAATCGTTGTTTTTGTGCCAAAAGGTTCGCGAGGTGCTTGGGATACCTAATTACGCGTGTCTTCGGAATTCAAAGAGGAACGAATTCAGCAAAACCAGAATATACAACTCTACAAAAGTTTTTGTAAAGACTGTCAACACTATTATAGTTCTCAAACACTTCACACCAATCAATTTGTGACAAATAGTTGGACAAGCCGACGTAATTAGCCTTGCGGTAATCAGGCAAAGGTAAATTTCCATTTTCTTATATTCAGTTTCAAAAACTGACCACATTATGGTCAGGGGTGCAAAGTGGAGGAAGAGTGGAAATCTCTTTAACAATAGGGGAAGACGTTAATTGACATCCTGATGGAATTCTTACGAGTAGGTTTACGAACATTCTTTACAAATCCGAAAGTGGAAAGAAAATTCAGAATAGTCCGGTGGTTTGAATTTGGAGACTTGAATACTGCCCAATTTGCCTCGACGTTGAGATCCCCCAGAAGTACAACAGTGCTTCCTGTTACATACAGATTTCCCAGGAGCTCAGTGAGATCCTCATGGATCCTCATCATCTTTAACGGTAAAGTTGGGCGGATGGTAAATCAAAATAAGTCTTAGCCTCGAGGACGAGTAAAGATGGAATGAATCGAGACAAAGAATATCAGACTTCAAACTTGTAGTGAGGCGGCGCTCATTCATAACCAGTGACTGTTTGACAGCAGACACCACCTCCTTTCGTGCCCTTACGATCAGTTCTAAACAACAAAAAAGGTAGACCAGTAGCTTTGGATCTAGATTTAGTAGAAAACCATGTCTCTGTCACGAACACCAAATCCGGATTCTCAGTGAAAAGAAGGTGACGAAGATGGTGAACTATGCCTTGCAGGTAGATGGGGTACGTTTTTCAACTCCCCTTTGTACAACACCCATTGTTCATGTGGCAGACCACTATTAAGCTCGCGACCTTCCAGGGGAAGCTGAAATTCACGGCTGCGCTCTTCCAGAGTCATACTGCGGCGTGTATGAATATCAGCTAGGCCAGATGAGTGGAGCGGCAAGGCGTTCGGGAACGCAGTAGACCAGTGAGTTTTAGATGGAAGCTCTGCCTTAACCAAACGGAGCCGGTTTTACATTATACGAGGCATTTCACGACGTATTCTGGCTGTCCTGTTTCCTCCCATTGCTAGGAGAGGGCTCCAAAATTACATCAGGCCATAATTTCAACGGCTTACATGCAACCGTTACATGCAATCCAGGAAGTACTTTCAATCTCGAAAGTACCTTCTTGAGCAATTGAACTGATGACTTCCAACGATTTAGTGCACGGCGGCATGAAGGCCTGGATATCGCCGAGTTCCTGCTATGTGGTATACCTAGCCTTTTACTTAGCATACTCCGAACCTGCTCTGTTGGAAAAGAGATTAATTCGTTCAGATTCGTTCAACTTCTCAAATTTGTTTTCTGTCACTATCGGTTGTGAATCAGTTCTCATGAAAATCGTTTGTTGTCTTGATCAAAATGTTCCTTTAGATTTTGAAGAAAAATCCTGTCTCATTTGTCAACTCTATGAAATGATGAAGGAAAAATTTATTTGTAAGGCAAAAACAACACTCTTCTTTAAAAGAGTGATGGTTTCAGTTTTCTCAAAATTGCTTTCTCACTTTCGTCGAGTCTGCTGAACTTTCTCACAGAATAGTACTGATCTCCTTCACCTGAACGATATTTTTTGAGGATTTTGTTCATTCCTGCGATTCGTTGTACCTACCTATCGCAATGTAGGTTTCTCCTTCTTGAAGCCGACTGTTGGTGTTACAATTTGCCGGTAGCGTGAGCGTATCAGGAGCGTCGTAAACAGCTGGTGTCTGAACAAATAATTTATATAATTTATATATACGAAACACAGCACGAAAATGTGTTCCTAAGCCCTGATCGCGCGGGAATTACAAGCAATGGTGCAATGTTGTTGTCCTCAAATAAAGGGAATGTGCTTACCCAGAGAGAGCCAAGAGAGCGAGGTTTGATATATTCAGTTTCCATTTTGTAGACGAAATTGCCGTTTTGCTGGTTTTTTGATGTCACTTTAACTTTCACCACTAAAAAAGCAGTTTTTATTCAGAATCCTTCCACAGGCACAATAATTTCTACATTTTAACTGAAGTTAAAGGCAGCGTCCTCTCAAGCGTTGGAGATTTATTTAGATTTCGGAGGGATTCGGATTCGGGAAGGAGAACAATGTCCTGTGCGTAGTCCAAATCTGTCAAACGGGCATGGTTATTTCAACTGATCAAAGCTTCGCCTGACTTCATTGCCTTCCTCATGACGAAATCCAGAGCGATGTTAAATAGGACTGGCGATAGGATGCACCTTTGTCCCACGCCTGTGGTTATTTCAAAAAAGACAGTATGTCCAGTGTCAGTTTTTACACAAGAGGAATTGAGGTATAGGCTTCTGAACACATCTACGAAAGTTTGGCGTATGCCGTATATCTTGAGGGTAGTCCATAAGGAATCGCAATAGATGCTGTCGAATGCCTCCTTAAAATCGATAAAATTCACGCAAAGCGTGTGACGGTATTCGATACACTCTTAGATAATGTTTCGGAGAAAAAAAATTTGTTCGCTACACGATCTGCTGCTCCTGAATACCGCTTGTTGTTCTCTTAGATGTTCATTGATAACATCTCGTAACGTCGCAACCATGCAGAATGTTTTTCCTTATACTGAGAATAGGCTAACAGCTCTATCGCTTCCGCATTCCGATGTATCGTCTTTCTTCGGTAACTTGACAATCACCGCTTTTCGCCATTCTTCCGGTAGCTACGCTTGTCGCCAGCAATAGTTGAACAGTCGTGCTCTGCCATCGTTCTGCCACCGGCCTTTAGTAGTTCCGTTGGAATTGTATCAGGACCAGGAGCTTTCCTGTTTGGAAGATCTTCAATATCGATTTCCTTGACCTCAATGTTGACATCACCAGTTTTGACTTCGAGTTGTTGATTGCGCCAATTGCCTTTCATCTTCAAAGCTGTACGTCTCTGTTTAAGGATGTGGAGGAAGTACTCAACCCACCTATTGTTCTGCTCTTCATCGGCCATAAGGAGCTTGCCGCTCTCATCCTTTATCGATATGTTCGACATGTCCCGTACTCCTGTAAGTTCGTAAGTACGATAAAGAGTCTTTGAGTCGCCCCGGTCTGCGGCGTTTTGTGCCTCCTCTCCCTTCTTAATTAGCGAGTCTTTCTTGTCGCGACGTCAGCACTTTATGAACATGCGGTCCAGGTCGGCATATTTTCTACTTGCCTGTTTTAGCTCCACCTTCGTCTTGGTTCGCACTTTCTTTAGTTTTACGTGCTTCCTTTCTTCGATCATATGCCATGTTCTCTCCTGCACCCACTTCTCCTTGCGTGTGCCACGACTGCGTTCGATGCCTTTCTCAGCACAATCTCCAGCCGTTGTTTTACTTCAGTCTAGTCTTTCTCGATATCGCTGGTGTAGTTGAGTAGCTTAAATCGGTCCCGCAGCTCTAAGGTAAAGCAGTTGATGTCAGCGGAATCTTTCAATTTCTTGACAGCAAACGGTCTCGCGGTAATGGATGGTCTCTCAGGTTCTCAAGGAACGGAAATGTTGTAAATTGCCCCCGTCAGGCCCAGCACATCACCGTAGATCGAAAACACTCCATAATAAGTGTGCTAATAAGTGTGTCGAACTACAATGCTTTGAAGCAACTCACCATAGTATTCATTTTTGTAAAGGTTTGCAGTTAATCGGATGGCTTTCGGGCAATTCAAAGCCGCGACGATGCCAAGACAAGCAAGAACAGCAATGAAAGCCCTCATTTCAGTACACGTGACGTTTAAATCTGAAAATCCTCACATTTGAAGCAGAGTTGGATGATCACAGAAGAGGGAATTATTCCCGGTCCTGGACAAATGGATTCTCAACCCCCTTCCTCCTAATAGGTAAGCTCGAGATTCCAACGTATATGTCTCATTTTCGAGACTGCATCTTAGGTAGCCACTTCACTTCTCGAGGAGTATAGCACCTTGCGCCGGCGTCGCCGGCGACGGCGGTCGCCAATGTTGGCGGCCACTCACAATCGATACGCACCAGTGCCGCAGTCGCCAACATTGGCGGCCGCGTATCACCAATGTTGGCGACCAATCGATAGGCACGGTGGCGCTGGCCAGTCGCTGGCGACGCCGACGTCCGCCCACATTCGATGCGTATCGACCTCACAGTCGCCGGCGACGGCGACGCAAGGACTATAGCGGCAGTGTTACGGCACATCTTGTGAAGAACTGAGATTGCTAGGTAAAGGAAAATTAGGAAAGGTGAGCCGTCGCATATTATTAGAAGCAGCGCTTGCAGCAATTTTTACTTCTAAGTAAGTTGTTCACCGTCGAATCGGTTGCTAGAGTAAGAGTTAGCAAAACTTAGGGAATTGGCACCTCCCATGGCATCTCAGAGCTCTTGTCATGGAAGTCAGTATCAGTGTGACCCTTTTTATTGCCTCTTGCTACAGCTAATGCAGGTGTAGAGACCTTTGGTCACTGTGATGCCAGTGCGTAAGAACCCGTGATAAAGCATTCCCAGAGACTCATTCCAACAGCATAGAAGAACTTTGTATTCGTGCCGGTCCGCTTCTGAGAATCTTGGAGGTAGTTTTCCACATTCCTATACGTAGGGAACCACTCCAGAACAGTCAAAACGAAAAGGAAGGTAGTTCTCTTGTGTTGTTGGTGGGACTCACGAGTTCCTACGTAGTGGCATCACAGTGACCTATGAACTTTAGGTTATCCAACCCCAGAATTTGGCGGGCGTTATCCGCATAAAACGCATAAACGAAGCAAATGCTTGTCTCATGATTTCACCACAGACATTGATTTCGTTCTACTCATTATTATTTTTTATTTGTTTCATTACTTTGATTACTATCTTACTATTAAATAGTATATCATTGCTATTGGCGCTCATTGGCGCTAATATAATTTTGGAAATTTTCTACAAATGAATCCATGACCCTTCTAATTCTTTACATCATGCCTAGTGTCAAAACACGCACCAAGATATCGTGAGTTGGTCTTATTCCAAAAATGACTCGTATACATCGCTCAAGCCGACTCAGGCAAAGAATTACAGGTAGACATGTTTTCGTTCTAAGTACGTGAACTATGGAGTGAGTAGAAATGAAACTTGAAACAATTTTGTATGGCTTTTTACAAATCTCTCTTTCATCAACGTTGTGGAAGCTTGCGATTTGGTGGGAAGTTGTTGTTTCCATATGTTAGTGATATGGGAGAGAGAGCAATGTTCGCCGCATGAAGAAAGAGACAAATTAAGGCAAAGGCGCTTCGGAAAAAGAGAGGAAGCAAGAGAAGGCAGGAGCACGTAGGTATGGCGACAACTGCGAATGGTTGGTAATGTGTTGGCCCCTTCCTTTATAAATCATTTGTGGGCGCTAATTAAAGCTCTTCAAACATGCTTTGCTGTGCATTAACTCACATATAGTCAATCAATGTGGATATCGAAAAATCTCCCACAGTTGTGGTTGTATACACAATAAGCTACGCAGATTAGAATGTATAGTGACGCACAGAATCGAATGAGATTCCTGCTCGATACCCGCTGTGGTGTGTGCTTGTTTATTGTTTATAATGTATTGCTGATTGTTCTCATTAACGATCTAAAACGTCTATTAATCTACTTTGTCCACTGTATGGATTGTTTCCGATGAGATGAAGTAAAATCTGAACTAATCTGCATTGCTTGCTGTGACTAATCGCAAATTTTCAACTGATGAGGCAGGATTATTGTAATCCACATCGATTGATCTTTTGTGGTTAGAACAGGGAGCCATTCTTCCAGTGTCGGCTGCTTCGCTTTAAATATAACGGCTCATACGCTAAGTGCACTGAAATGAGCGCTCTCATGGTTATTCTCGCAGCTTTAAACTGTCTCAGTACCTTAAATTTATCTATGAAGGACTTCATCAGCGGTCATTCCAGTGGCTTGCTCCAAAGCTTTGTAGTAGCACAGATTTACAATGATTCTGCCTCAGTGCGTGGAATCATGTCTGGCATTACATTGAGCTAGGGCATCAGAACGTATTGAAGTGCGAGTCAGCATAAGAATGACGACCTTTTTTACTCCGGCCATAGCTTCTGATAGAGTGGAAATAAGCAGCTAAAATTTTCAGGTTATTTATGGTCACTAAGGCCGAATGGTAGTAATTTGAGACCCCCTCCCTTCTATTATTGATCAATCTCAAAAAATTTTTATTCACTGGAGTCTGGGAATTCGTTTCCTTCACGAACACTCGCGGAATATTTTCCATAAGCAAGACCTCAACATGTCTTCAAACTCTTGCAGTGATATAGAATCGACTTTATGCCAGAACTTGAACACAAGCAGAACAGTATACACTCTAGAAGGACAAACGCATTCTATTCAAGTTTGATAGTCTGAGCTGAGTTACTCGTCCATAAAACAGAAGACTTTGACTGAAGAAGGAAACGTCCCATGAAACAAGTGGAGCCACGCACTTCTGTTGTTCGTCGGTACTGCTCATTTCAGGTCATCCCACCACAAATAAACTGTACTTGAGCTCGATGAACACAGCTCGATCCTGGTGAATAAAACATGAATAAAACATTTCCTCAAAAGTCATGAAGGAAATCGAGAAGATTGAATATTGTTTGTATCGGGATAACCAACAATAGCTCTCATGAAAAATTGAATTTGTAGTCTCTGCTGTGTGAGAAATTCTGGATGAAATACCAAGGCCAAATGAAACTCATATCGTTTTGCTCACTACTGTCTTGTAATCGTTCACTAAACTGACAAGATTGCGGATATGAGCGTGTGCACCGGCTCGACCGCCCCGCGCACTGGAATCGTTATCCTCCACTATTGGAATGGCCGATATGTAGTAGCGATACTCAAAGCATTTTGTTAGGATTTGCTGTGATAGCGAAGGATAGTTATTCCAGCGCGCACCACGTGCTCGCGCTGCCGAACACACTCAAGCCGGCAAATTCGTCAGCTCCATCGGCTGTGCGTCGCCTGTCAACATCTCCCAGCGAACGCGCGATATGCTTCTCGTGAGAACTGTAAACCACCAAGTGGTGGGCTGAGCGCAACTGTGGGAGCATGTGGCCTACGTGGATGCTTCTGCTGGATCATGACAGTTTAGCAACTCATGCGCTACGCGTTGTTGCTTACGTAAATTGAAAACTATTGAACTAGCCTTGTTTCCCATCTTAATTTGATTTCTCTTGTAGAAATTATTATGTAAGGCTTAGGGGAATTGTTCTTACTCACCTCTTTCCATTGCATATATGTGAAATACTGACGTGAAACACTAAGGAAATAGAAATATCAAAGACTTGTTGACGCCTTCCCCACCTACGTATCTACCAAAGCTGAGAATTCTGTTATCATAAAAACAGAGAATGCTGGGTGTCTGGAGGCAGCAACCAGGTAACAGGCAACTGGATGAGGGTGCGATTCGATAGGGCAAGCGTTTGCCCAAAATTTTGAATATTGCCATACTAAAACACCAACTTCTTTTCTATCAGCACAGAACATTTTATGAACATGGTAATTGGTATAACAAAGGAAGGTTTGACGGAGCTTTCTTTCACCTGAAGACAATAGTGTACTGCCAACTGATATTGCCTTCGAAATTTTCACCTTAGTCCTAGTGTTTCGCTTTATCAGTAAACGGTACACCGAGACACATCCGGATTGTACATAGTTATCGCAGTCTGAGGTGCTGTAGTGTCGACTTTTTCAATATTCTTGCCTTCTCTAGTAATCTTACAGATGAGAATGGCGATCATGTCATGCTAGGATATCTCAACTCTCCCAACATAAGCTGGGCCACACCCTATACCAGTTCTTAACACCTCTCAAATTCTTCACATCAATTCCTACAATTCTGCATCCGTCATCCTTTCATTCAAACAATAGCCAAACCTAAATATGATTCGAATATTGTCGACATCGCTATCGCTGGTGATATTAATCGTTTACATGACATTGAAGTTCGTGCGCCATTCTCGACTTTCAACCTCAACTTGACCTACTTCTAAATCCGCGACCTCAACTCAAAGCCAACAAGCAAATCGTTTTTTTTTTGAATTTCGCTAGAGCAGATTATGATAGCATCTGCGATAGACTTTTTAAGATTGACTAGCACACCGTCATTTAGAATTCGCTCCATTTCCAAATATGTCTATAAAACGGTGAGGCACGATATCGTGAGCTGCTATTATTTGTTATTTGAACAGCAAACTCGTATACAGAATTCCACTCTCCCTTCCAGCAAGAAACGTGTACACTCCAGACCACGTTTTATTTATTTCTTCAAAAAAAGCAAATGTCGAATGAGCGTGGCTGTGTACGGGCCTATTCGTTTAACATCCTGTGCAGGCACACAAGCAATGTTATGGAAAGAATCGCATGTAAACCGTCGTGTCGTCTCAAAACCAACAAATACTTGCTTCATCGACTATCGTAAAGCGTTTGATTTCGGTTCCACTGGATATCCTATATGCAAAAATTACTGTATGGTGGTTCTTTCAAATTTCTTCAAGGTTCTTGATTGAGTGCATAAAACAAGTCCAGGTGTCCAGTTTCTCTAAGTCTTATTCCGCCGCAAGTGGGGCTCCTCAAGACACCAATCTGCTATTCCTCATTTTATAGATAAATCATTTGCCTACCTACCCCCCAATGATGTTCATTGCTCCATCTACACTGATGACTGTAAACTCTACCAGGCAAATCATTTATGTATGAAATAAAAAAAACGGATTGGTATCCTGAGGAGCTCCATTTGCTGTGGAATAAGACCTAGAGAAAGCATTATTCGCGTGGTCTTGTTTTATGCGCTCAATCAAGAACCTTGAAGAAATTCGAAAGAACCACCATATGTAGTAATTTTTACAAATAGGAGATCCAGTGGAACCGAAATCAAACGCTTTATGATAGTCGATGAAGCAAGTATTTGTTGGTTTTGAGGCGACACGACTGTTTGCACGCGATTCTTTCCATAACATTGCTGGTATGCTTGTAGAGGATGTTAAGCAAATAGGCCTGTTCTTAGCCACGCTCATTCGATATTGGCGTTTTTAAGAAATAAATAAAATGTGGTCTGGAGTGTACACGTTTTTTGCTGGAAGGGAGGATGGAATTCTGTATACGAGTTGGCTGTTCAAATAACAAATAATGGCAGCTCACACTATCGTGCCTCACCGTTTTATAGACATATTTGAAAATGAAGCGAATTCGGAATGACGGTGTGCTAGCCGATCTTCAAAAGTCTATCGCAAATGCTACCATAATCCGCTCCAGCGAAGTTTAAGAAAAATAATTTGGTCGCTGGTTTTAAGTTGAGGTCGCAGATCTTGAAGTAGATTGAGTTGAGGTCGGAGGTGGAGAATGGCGCACGATCTTCAATGTTTTGTAAACGATCAGTAAGTGTAGGAGTTGATGTGAAGAATTTGAGAGGTGTTGGGAAGTGGCACAGGGTGTGGTCCAGCTTATGTCGTAAAGGTTTAAATCTCCTAACATGACATGTTCGCTAAACTCATTTATAAAATTACTAAAGAAGGCAATAGTGTTGAGAAAGCCAACACTACTGCAGCTCAGACTGCGATAAGTAAGGAATATCCAGATGTTTCTAGGCTAGAACACCCTCTCCAACGGCATCGCCCATTCCATCACATCTGGTAATCGCATAGCCGAATCCGTGACTTGGTGTTGTGTCGTGGATGATATTGCGCTCACATCATGATTCCGTGAGAGACCCAGCATTGGGTTTAAAGGCAACAAGAGTTGAGGGTCTGCGAGCTTATTGCATATTGAACGGTACTGGTTTAGGTAGGAATGACTGTCGCGGAGATAAGGTTTTGAGAATGGGATACTCGGAGTGCGAATGGGTGCTAATGGGCAAAGACACATCCTAGGCCATTCAGGAGGAACTGTAGAGGATCAAGACTAGCGAGGATTTTGAAGCTACATACGCAGGAGCTAACACCATGCTGTTGGAGGAAGCAGGGCTATGAAGTGGAACGACGATGAGGGAAATCTTGACCTCTGACTTCTGAGACTGCAGGCCTGGCGCCGATAGAAACAACTTCAGAAGTAACAACAGCAAGAGAGCGTTCTCGCAAATTGGGAGGACTTCTCAACGTCACGATGTCCAAATCACGAACATGGCGCAGGTGTTTCTCTGCTTGGCCGTTCATGTCGCCTGCTTGCTTGCGCAGATTACGGTCAAGTGCAAGTTCCTCCATAGTGTAACCTCTCCTTACAAAGGAGTAGACGAACTGCTGAGTAAGACTCTACCGGCAGCTCCTCTTATGTGCATGAAGAGAGTCTCTGTGAGTTTGACTGGGGAGAGTTATTTGAATTATACGACCGCGCTCGCCAGGACTGTGAGGTCTCCCACAAGGGTAACGAAGGAAGCTTATCCGGCACCCGTCGAACTCCCGGATTTTCCCTCTCGAATTTTTCAAAAGAATTCGGAGCTCAAGAAAATTCAGAGAAAAAAAGGAAATAAGTTTCGAAGCAACCGTAGAGCAAGAACAATGCCTTCGAATATTATGCGACATATGGCTAAAATAAATAAAAGATATACATAGTGCATCCCATACGCGACAGTAGCTGACTGAGTAATTGTGCATAAAACAGCAAATCGGAAATCCTCAGCGCTATACGCAGGGTATTTTACAACTCCCACGTCCGACTGTCTTTGAACCTCGGCATTATGACAGGTTCTAATACTTTGTGTAGTTGTGAGCCACACACGAAGTTGTTATAATATCACTTTATTGGCTGACGTTTCGCCGTCCTCGCCTTCGTCGGAGCCTGAAAGTGTCAAGCCAATTCACGAAAGCACTTGGACAAACGCCGCCTCAGTCATGCTTACAGATCCAGGCTATGCTCCGAAACCACAAACCAACCCCAGTGAAACCTTCGACTAACCTCTCTACAAGTCGTACGGCCGGGTGCAGCTGAGGCCGCGTTTGTCCGAGTACTTTCATAAATTGGCTTGACTCTGTCAGGCTCCGACGAAGGCGAGGACGCCGAAACGTCAGCCAACTAAGTGATATTATAACAACCTCGTGTGTGGCTCACAACTACCCAAAGTAGAATCTATTTTACAACTGTAATTACGACGCATCATAATGACAAGCGTTGTCACTGTTGTGCTAATGATTTTGGATCACGGAAACTGCTTCAGGAAGCAGCCAGGCAATTCCTTTTTTCCTTCTGATTGTCCCTTGGTGGACCACACACTATAACTTAATAGGCAAAAACATTCCAGCAGAGTAAAATCGCAGAACGGTATGTTAGCAATTAAATGACGAACTGTTCAACAAATTTATTGATTGGCCGCACTGTTGCGATGCTTATTTACGCAATATTCAAATCATGAGCCTCTCACTTCGTTTTAAGTATATCATCACCGACTAACGAGACAAAAAAAAAGCTATCTTGATTTCACAATTAACATTTGCACCAGTTTATTGATCTTCTGAAGCCTGTAAGCAATGGAGAACTCCACAGTGCTCGCGATCGATGCTCCTTTCAAATTATTTGAATTCTTCAGTGGAGCAGACTGCAATATTGGATAATTGTCTTTGGTAACGCGGACAATGACCTTCGATCATCGGAAGAAAAGTACCGGACCCAAAGTTATTTCACTGCAAAAATATACAGAATTATCTGTTAATAGATCATCACCACTTCTATCCTATTGCTTACTAAGCCATCCACACTCAAGAGAAGGACAGGACCAGGAATGGTTGATCATTCTTTGAATTCTGAAATCTATGTGTATAGGACACAACCTTGCGAAGCTCATTAAAATCGGCTAATCGTTATCCATGTGCAACGAATTTGTGTGGATGTGATAGATTAGTAGAAATTCCACCGCGTTAATTGGGAAGAATAATACGGAATAAACACGCTTTTGTTGCTTTGAACTTTCATACTTGTGTATGATGTGTATGCCAAACATTCGATCTGCATGAGGGGTGTGCGAGAATGATAATCCAGAAAACGAAAAACGTTGAATGGAAGACCAAAAATGGCAGTAAAACCGAAGTCGTGAAACTGAAAACAGGAAACTCTGCACATCTCTAGTCTGCACTCCGAATTCAAGTTAAGCTTTGCTATTCAAATTTTGAAAAAATGTTCTCGACTTTTCCACTCTTATTATTTTCAGTGCAGTCGGTAATCTAAAGCAGGTACAGAGAGTGGAGATCTCGAGCTATGCTTGGAAACTTGAAGATTGCTTTGGAAACCTGTTCAGGTGGTTCCGTCTTTTGACTCCTTCCTGGAGATGGCATGTAGTATCAGGTGCTAGAGTACAAGGCACTTCATCCACTTTAGCCTCCACAGAACAGTACTGCTCGTCGATCTGGCTGTCATAAACTATGCATGTCCTCTCGCTCACAGCCATGCTTTGGAGTATTCTGCTGGGCGGTAGAAGCTCCAAAGTTTGGAATTCACTGTACACTCAAAGAAGTATGAAGATACGGATGAATGAATGTAGATCAGTAATACAGTAACCATGTAGTTATTTACGTTTAATAACCATAAACAACTATACTGCTGTGTCGTGCCACCGGAACTATTCTAAATGGACATGGAAACGCATAGCAAATATTTCGATTGTTACACTTTCTCGTGGATACCTCCCATTTAG
>KN729081.1:0-10657 GCA_000816745.1 Ancylostoma duodenale
TAGCCTCGCGACTAACCGGCTGGGATCCCTCTTATGAGGGAGATCCGTGGACATACCGATTATACTCTAACAATTCCCCCCTATAGCCTCTTTCAACGGGATGAGACTTGTTTTTCTGTGTGTATGTGGAACGAGTTTTCGTTTTTGTTAGGTTGGGGAACGAGAAAAAAAATGATACAATCAACACAAAAAACCAATAACGATCTCGCCGCAATTAAACCGGCTTGCCCGAATCACTCGTGAGAAAAAAAAACCGATGGATAACTCTCGGGCTTAGTGACCGGCTGGTCCGAACGATGCCCGGTTAACGAGCCGATGCACCATTTAAAGAAATTAAACTTACTTCCTTCCAACGTCGGTGGTTCTGGTCCTTTGTGCGATAACTCCCTTCTTGAGAATGAATAACAGAACGGTGATGAACAGGGTGCAGTTAGCAGTCGAACACAACACACAATAGATTAGAAACTTCTCGATTAGTGAATGTGGCAATGGCGGGAGCGGGGGTCCCGCGCCTTTTGTACTCCCGTCCATGGTGCCGCCCTTTAAAGGGCGCTAGTGCCTGCCGGCTTTCGCCGGCATAGGTGCAAGACTTTTGGACTTACCTAATATATATCGGTATTAAATTCAACCTGTTGCATGACCTAGTTGTCGACTTCAGTTGCACTCTGAGAGTGATGTGACTATTTGTCTTTCCAATTCCGGAGCTGTCCACGAATAAAGAAGTGTAGCCCCAAAAAATTAACATACATATATGAACCCATCGGTGTAGTCGAATGAAGGTTGCGTTCCTTTGAGAAGCATAATAGCATTCAGCAAAATCCTTTTCGATATATTTGTATTGCTGTATTAATAGAAGTTTATTCACGCAACAACTGAGAAGGAATACCGATTTTGCTTTCTTTTTTCATCCTGTAGTTCTCTTACTAAGTTTAGGGAAGCTTATAAGAGGCACACGTGATGTAATATATGTATGTCACTAGCTGCTGTACCCGGCTTCGCTCCGGTGTTTTACTACCTCGGCTTACTCACACTGCTGAAGCCAATTACTTCCATTGATGAATTCATTAAAATCTCTATAATTTTGGTGATCCACATGTTAGCAAAGCCCAGGTGACTCTTTCCCACCGACCTGTGGGCGAAAAGTTAGCAAAGTTATTTCGGTAACATTAAATCGATGTATTCGTACAAAGTGGTTGTCATCTTCATACCAGCGTATCGAGGAACCCCAGGAGACATATCTTCACCGCTCCATTGGGCAGAAGAGAAAATGGAAAAAATCGATTGAATCAATAAATCGATATTTCGTGCAAAATGGTTGTCGTATTTGTGCTCAACGTACTGGAAATCCCAAGTAGACATGCCCTTGGCCGTTCCCGAGCGGAAATAACGAAAAAATCAATAAAACCGATATAATCGATAAATCAATATCATCTTTTATAATCTTTTATACATAGAGATTTCTTAGGGTGTAGTGAGGCATACTCAATGTCAGATTTGCAAAAGTGACTTGGAGTACAGTGACTATGTGCAGGTTTGAATGCCTAACAGCTGTTATTCGAGTTTTCTTCGCAATTCTACGACGGTCAGCAAACTGTCCAAAGCGATTTAAAAAAAGTTTCGGTGATGCAATCCTTTATGCAAGAACTCCTGTTGATGAACATCATAGGAATATCGTTTCCATTCCTCCAGTTGTTTGTCCAAACTGGTTTGTGGAGCACTGCATTGTTAAATCGCCTACCAACTTTTCGCCGTCGAAATCAGCTTGACGATTTCAATTGACCGAGCGAGTGGACACAAAAATGCAGGATCAGAGAAGAGGTGAGTTTACCACTTGTCAGCCGTAGAGTAATGCTCAACGAGCGAGTACCGCTACATGAGCACGGAGTTTCACAGATTCCTTAGGGCCCGTATGCATGAACATCCCCGCTGGGGAGGGGAGGGGATGTGCTTCCCCAGGGGAGCGATTCCCTCCCCTCCCCAGCGGGGCTCCCTGCTATGCATGAAACATTTCGAGGGGAGGGGATGCATCCCTTGCGCGTGCTGTCTGCGCGGTCTGTGCAATCACGTCTTTCGCATCGGAACGCCGTGTGAAAATGCTGCTGAGGCTGGAATAATTTGGTTTTTTAAAGTATGAAAGTTCATTTTCCCGATATTTTCGGACATTTTCGTACTTCACTTCATTGTTGGGGATACTTATAACTCTACTCCATCGCATTTCGTTCTTAGACAGCGACATCCACTGCCTTAGCATCGAAATACCGTCTGGAAATGCTATCGAGGAGGGAATGCATTGATTATAAGGTTTGAATAATAAGGTCGAGTTAAAATTATAAAATTCGGTTATAAAGAAGAGAGATGCAACAGATACACTCGAAGGGGGATTAGTAGACACTTGAAATGGATGAAGCACATGGATATTTGAAAAATCAGTGAAGTTGGGTAAAGAACGGTCGAAAAGTTTGCAGATCGCTAAAAAATGCAAAATTTTTGGAAGGAAACAGTTGACTTCTGAGCGTGATCCCCTCTCGAACCCCTATTCGTAGGGGATGTACATCCCCTCCCCTCAGGGGATCCTCTCGCTTCATGCATACGGGGATCGAGGGAGGGGATGTGCGCGAACCCCGCTGGGGGATCGCTGCAATGCTTAACAGCCGATCCCCTCCCCTGCGGGGATGTTCATGCATACGGGCCTAGAACGTTGCTGCCACTATCATTTTGAGGAATACCAGCAGTTTCAAATAGTTATTATAGCAGCAAATTGGGAAGAGCAAAGGCGCTAGCGCCTAGAAAAAACTAGGGGGAAGTATGTGAAATGATGTATTAACTCAAGAGAGGTACTCAATGCCAGGACAAACCAGTGGAAACCTAAGAATGAGACAATCGCGAATGTGTAGCTACCGGCTGGCCTTCTTCCTTTATACATTATTTGTTGCTTCCATTACCAGTCGCGGTTGCCCTGACTATACATAATCGCTTAGGTAATCCATCGATGACGACTAGTGGAAATATTGTCTCATTAAGTTGATTGGAAGTACAAAGTGAGCAATTTGCACAGATCAACATGAGATGTGACCAACACTTATTGGACGAAAGCTGTTGACTATGCACGGCAATCAAGAGATTCACTGAATATTTACTAACCCTAGCCGGAGCGTCGCTTCGCGGCGCTCTACCTCGGATTCATTCGCCACGTGACCTCTAGGCCAGGTGAACTCGAAGAAGATCACTGTCATCCGCAAAGCGCGCGTCGTGTGGATGATGACAGTGATTTTCTGCGAAGTTTTCTTTAAATTCTTTTGTAACAGGGTTGATGATAGAAATTCTTTTACTAATTTCCAATAATTCGATTTCTAAGGTGACTATATTGGTTGACGGTGGAGTTTTTTATGGCTTTCCATCCCGTGTGAGTACTTTCCTTTATTCTTCCTCATGGAGAAGTGAAGAAATCGCTAGATTTGCTTTTTTTTTGAAGGTTAATTGTGAAAATATGTGAGCACGAAACCCCTCTCGCATCCCTCTCTTTTGGTCTCCACTCGTATCCAGATGGAAAATGTGCAAAGAAAGTGTATTGGCACTCCAAAAAGCTTTATTTTTTTAGGTCCTAGGCTTTCAGAAAGTTTCATAAAAGGAGTATGTAGTGATCAGTGCAAGAACACCAAAATATTCCCATACGATCTTTTATTTTATTTTAGAAGACTTTGTTAGAGAAGGATAACACCGAGGAATCTACTCCAAAACGAAAACGGCGCTCCCTCGACCTGTTGATGATGATGATGATGAGTTGATGAGTTGAGAGAGTTGGGTTGAGCTGACGAGTCACCTGGGCGACAGACAGTTTCGAAATGTTGGGTCGTGGAGTATGAAATGTCCGAGTTTGAATGAGAAGATTTTGTGTTTTGTTTCTAAAGCAAAATGCGGTATAAGATATCCAAATATGCTCACGTACTATCGCCATAGCTTTTCCTCTTTAATGGTAGCTTGCTTGTGATAACAGCTTAGAAACGTGAGAAGCTAGAGGCGATTAAGTGGCGAAGAGCGTTTCCAACATCATGTTGGAAGGTGGACATTTTTTTCCAGCAAGAAGTGGGCTAATCACTGGAGGGAGTTGTGATCAAATAGAGCAAGGTTTGGCCAGTACAGTGAGTGGTAGGTGGGTCCTCATCCCTGCTGCTCTGATTTGAGCAGCGTGATTTTGTTAAAAATGGCCAAAAATCGGCACCCAATTTTGAGGGTCAAACTGGGAAAATTTCGTTCACCGAAATACTTTCAAATGTCGTATTGCATTGAATACCCAAATATTATTAGATTATGAAGGTCACACCTCGCTGCTTACGCTGACCTAGTTTGACTCCTATCCGCTTCGGCAACGGCTTCCAGCTCATCGATATCCAGTTTCATCGTAAGTCTCACTTAGCAGCTCCATATCACCTGAGTGGAACTTCTCGAACAAATGCTGTTCAGTGCATTTACTAGCCAAATGTCCCCTAAACACTTCACCAATATTTCCAAGTTTCCCTGTTCTGATAGCTCGAAAACGGAACCCTTGTTCCAAAATGACACTATTTTTGGTCTTTGAGTAGTTTCACAAAAATGTTTTCAAACAAAAATTTAAACGGTGATAAAAACCAAGGTTGTGATTTTGAAAGAAGGAGGATGTACCTTCATAATGAAAAGAAAGATGAGAAGTGATCTCGTAGGTTGATTCATAAGTTCTGTCCTTATATGTTTGTCGCATTGTATCTTGTAATTACTAGATCTATTGCTGCCCCAACGTGGATCATGAGGAAGCACTATATACGCGCTACTGAATGAATAGCCAACAGTCATTAGCCTGAATTTCATCATGGTAGGCAAGAACCCTGCACCGATTGAAACTCATCTGCAGCAGTGCAAACTGTTCCGTTTTGTTGCTAACAATGAGGAACCCGAAGTTCACCAACATATGTGCACTAAGAATGTTGAGGACATTCATATTCTTGGAAATAAGACATCATGGTCCGATACATCCTCCTACGGAAATAATGTGCTTCAAGATAAACCGTGTTCGAAAAGTTCACTCGAGTTGGATTTGGAGGATCTGAAGGAGCAGCTGAAAGGCAGCAAAACCATATGATAATTGATTTCCTGCGCTTTCAACCACCTACAGCTTTAGTAGAAGCATCGGTGTGTATTTCGTACGGTTTACCGGGTGTAGGAGCTGCCAGCGCTGGTGTACTCGTCAGTTTGAGTTTTAACTGATCAAAAGATTTCTGATGTTCTTCGCGCCACTCGAATTTATTGTCTTTGGAGGTCAAATTCGTTAAAGGAGACGCAATTTCCGCAAAATTCTCGATGTATCGTCGAAAGTACGATGCTGCTCCAAGAAACGATTTTACCGCTTTTGCAACTTGTGGTGTCGGGAACATTTGGATGCGATCAATCCTTCGAGGATTTATTCTTGATCCTTTCTGACTCATGGGGACACCGAGATATTCGATTTCGTGTGTTGCAAAAACACACTTGTCTAAACGCAGTTTCATTCCAAACTGTTCAATTCAACCGAATAGTTCACGTAAGTCTCTCATGTGATCATCGAAGTTATCGGAACAAGTCACACTATCATCTACATAAGCAAACGTACAACTTCGTAGTTCTCCGATCAACGAGTTCATTATCCTATGGAAAGTTCCAGAGCTTCCTTTCAACCCCATTGGCATCATAGTGAACTGGAATAAACCCAAAAATGATTGAAATGCTGTTCTTTCTCGTTGAGACTTCTCTTGCGGTATTTGATAGAAGCCAGATTTGAAATCCACTTTTGAGTAGAAACTTTTGCCAGCAGTGAGGTCGATTATCTCTTGAATGTTAGGAATGAGGTAGGTTTCTGATTTCGTAATAAAGTTCAGTTGTCGGTGATCAACTACAAAACGCCACGACGAGTCTTTTTTTCTTACGAGAACGATTGGAGCACAAGAAGGCGAAGTGCTTTTCTTTATGTTCGAGAAGTTCTTGAATCTGTTTTTCTACTTCTTCACGTTGTTCGAGTGGCACGCAGTACATTCTTTGTTTGGGGACTCTCGCGTTCTCGATCAAGTCGATTCTGTGTCTAATTTTTCCGTTATATCGTCCTGGAACACCATCTTTCCCAAAAAAAAAATGCCACAAAATTCGTTCACCAACTCAATCACTTTGCCTTTTTGTGCTAAGCTTAATTCCGAATTTTCCCAGTAAATTTTCTCGAATGTTGGGATACTTTGTTGGTCCTCTGTCAGCACTTCGTCTGGAACGTAATTGACTTCTTCTTCGATTTCTTCAGGTATGTTAATACATGATTTCTCCGACGATTCGTAGACTGAAAATACTGGCCGGTATAGGGTTCTTTGAACTAGCTCGCCATTCGCAACATGTTGGTTGGAATATAACACAATTGCCGCATTCGAATTGTTGAGGATACGCAACGGAACTTTTTTCGTTTTGCCAGAACAAAAGAGTGTTTTTCCAACGAAAATTCCATCTGGAAGACTATACGTTCTTGTATCTTCCGCAATGATTTCACGGTTCTTTGGAAATGTTCCCTCGATAAAAGCCACAACAAAGTTATCGGAATGCGGAGGTAGGGTAATTTTCTCTGGGATTCGAATGTGGAAAACCTCCTTGAAGGAATCAACTTCGTTTTTATTGAGTAAAGGTAAGGACGATCTTCCAATATGTATGGTTTTACTTTTTGGTTCGAAACGGAAAGGCTTTTCCAACGTCATTAAAAAATCCATGCCGATGGTGATGGAAGCTGGACAGAACTTATTGACTGTCACGAGGGTACGATGTGTTTTACATGTGTTTCCGAGAGTTATTTGAAGGTTCGCAACTCCAATAAAAGGGATTGAAGTCCCATTAGCCGCAACTGCTGGAGAAACGTTTCCTTTTTCGATGTGCATATTCAGCTTACACATTGTTTCGTCATTTACAAAAGTTATCGAACTACCAGTGTCTAGGAGTGCTATCATGATTTTGTTTTGGCAACGAACGGGAATATAACATGGCGAATACTGATTTGCTTCTGTGGAGCTAACGATGCTCATAACTATTGGCACGTAGGATAGGAATTTCGTTGTTGCCATTTTCAACGCTGATCCATCCGTTGTTTTCAGGTTGTCAATCGCAGTTTCTTCACTTTTTTTCTCGAGAGGGCGTATTGTTTTCGTTTCACGTTCGTTAGCTATTCCCCCTTTTTTCGGACGGATCTTATTCTGAACGGGAAGAGACAGTAACAGCTAAGCCAAACTGAAATTATTGCTATGACAACCACAACTACCACTATGATACCAAAAACATGAAACGATATTGTTCCCATGAAGACCCTCGCTTCTGATTGCAGAATATTGTTTGCGTTTTCTTCGAAACTTGATGCGATATTCCACGTTTCTTTCTGAACTTCATCAAGTTCTTGGTTTAGATAGTCAATTGCGCGTATCTTTTTCGTCGTATCTAGTGTTTCGTGATGGGATGTTAGCATCGTGATGATTGAATCGATTCGTGATAGCTCGGAATGGAAAATTGGTGGCGCGTTAAAAACCATTTCGGAGTAATCTTGAGTTGGGAGGTTTGTAGCGATTTCCGAAACGTGAGCTTCTCCTTCATTCGTTTTCCAAGTTTGATTTGTTCGAATTATACTCGTTGGAATATGAGCGCAATCAACGAGATAACTTTTTGCCATAAGCTCTCTGTTTGAACCAGGGGACAAAAAGAAAATCTTCGACCTATGCGAACTGGTGTATGAGCGTAGCATTCGTTTTTTACTTTGTTGTTAAATATTATCTCATCAGCAAACACTGTTTTGCATCTAGAGACCAGTAATACTTCTCCAGCCAATGTGGCGCTGATGTTATCGTTATTCAGCAAAATACGCGCTGCGTTAGTAGGGTCAATTTTTGCCATAAAATTGATTACTCGCACTTGGGCATTTAGTAAGGTACAAGTCTTTTGGTCCAGAAGAATCGGAAGTCGTTGTTGATTTGCTCTTGCAAAAGGAATGATAGGAATTGAGTACGTACATTAAGTTCGTAATGTCTTTGATCTTGGCGCTGCTCGTGGTGTAGGTCTGTATACTCGCTGTTTGGAGAACATAGTCATAAATCTCTTTTTCGCTACTTCTCTCGCCTCGTCAGTGGATTTCTTCTGATCGCCAAATATCATCGAATCTGCCTTTCCTTCCGGTTTTTCTAATAAAGCACTTATGGACCGTGTCGTCCTACTACGTTTTAGGTTCATCGCGTCGGAATCACTGAAGTGTTGATCGTTGATCATTTGAACGATATCTGGACGATTTTCCAAAATTTCCCTAATTGTCATATTCGCGACAATTTGCGCTATTTGCGGGAACTCGAGGGATGCTCCATTCACCATTGGTATGGATGAATTTGGTAGACACCATTGGTTTTTCTGCTGTTTCGTTATGGCTTCATTGCTAAAATGAAAGACCACTTGTAATTTTTCGCTTAGAACGTGATTGTCTTAACGTACATCAAAGAATCGCCGCTTTTGACGAACTTACAGTATTTTGACTCGCCTTTTGGTTGCTCCCAAACTACTACTTCATGAGCTTCTGTGCAGTTTCCCCATGGAAATTTGCAGCCGTCAATAACTCCTACATTTGAAATCATATTTTCGCCATTGGTGGTCATAATACCACCAATTTCCAGAAAGAAGTTTGACGTTACTGTGCATTTCTTTCCTAGAATAGGGTACGAGTAGGAGACGTCGTTTCCAGTGCTAAATAGCTGCTGTTGGAGCGGTCTTAACGGAATTCCGTTGTAGCGTTTAGTGTCTGCCATGTAGCGGCATAATTCCGTTGGTATAGTCTCGGTTATTATATGAACGGAATCAATTTTTAGCGTGATGTGGAAAAAAGAACTTGTACAAATTATTCGAGATTTGTTGAAACAGTGAATACCTTCGACTACTGTTGGTTTCGTATTCGTCACAAAGACATTTCCCGTAGTTAGTAAAGTAACACTCGCTTTTCGCTGTAGGGAACAATCCAATGGCTTGGGCAAAGCAACTGGAAATCCTGATTTTCCACTTGCGCATATTTTGAATTCGTTTCTTTGTCCGGCAACTGGAGATAACATGCAAAACAACGATATAGCCAGAAACAGCGAAGGAATAGTACTGAATACTGATGCACCACCTCGACGAGTTCTTCTCTGTCGCGAAGCAGAACGACATCGATGTTGATTACTAGGGCGGTAACGTGAATTTCCCCTATAGTTAGAGTGAAAGTTCGCACTATAATTTTGGGTTCTGGCGAAATTACCATGGTTACGGTTAGGATGGGTTGGCTGTGGTCTCCCTCTGTTAGGAGTTCGCCTCTGATTATAGTCGAAATTATGACGGTAATCGAAATTGTGGTGGTAGTCGCGACCTCTGTGAGGTTGATTCCCTCTGAAAAATTGTTACCGCGATGAGGGTAATTTATACTGGATGCGTGCGTGCGTCAGTCGCGCATCAGTCGCACGCATTTGCGAGGGATTTTTCATGAAGACCGGTCAAGGCGGCATGCACATCCTCAATGAAAAGAACGTGCGGCCGTCGCGAGGCCGTAAACGCGTGCGTCTGAGTTGCGACTGCGATGCGACTGTGACGCGACTGAGTCCTATCCTTCATCATATAGACGCACGCGCGTCAGTCGCACGCATCCAGTATAAATTACCCTATACTGTCTATTACCCCGACTAATGAAGTTGCTAACTTCATAGTGGTCGTTCTCCCTATCTCTCAAGTTCAAGTCTCTAACGACTTCCGTGATTGCGTTAATCATTGCCGAATCCAGCGTACCCCGTTCTCTTGTAACCATTTCCAGCATGTGCTGTTCCTTTTCCGCAATCTCGACGAGTTGCTCGAATGAATTACTCGCAGTTTTCTTCTTCATGACCGCAACTCGAAGATCGGTGATGAGACCGCGTAAAAGTGTTTCACACGGAATTTCGGAAATAGTAGTGGGACCACTTTCGGCATATCTCAACAAGATCTCTTACCCGCTGCCCGAAAACAAAAACGTCCTCGTCAGGGTCTTGCTTAACGCGGTGAATTTTAGTCTTCAATATTTCTACGTAATTCCTATTGCGAAAGTCGGACTTCAGTTTATCAAGTGTCGTTCCGTAGTTTTGCTTGATATCCGTAGTGTATCTCATGTATTTTATTTTTGCCGCTCCGCTTAGTTGCAAAGGTAGCAGTCTGGCCAGCTTTTCTTCATCGTAACCGGCTGAGGTAGCCTTCTCGTTATGTTCTCGCACGAACATGACAACTGATATGTTATGACCATCGTATACTGGCCATGAATGAAACGCAGGAAGAAACAAATCCGAAATGTTTACCCTAACGTTTACTTCTCGGTTGTCCGTGACGTTATTCGTCGTTGTATCGTTATTCCGAGTCATTTTAATAACACGAACTTTCCGTGGTGAATTTCGTCCTATTTTGGAATTTTTTTTGTCGTCACTTGTTCACGCTTTAGCTGCGCTTCTTTTTGGTACTTCACGTGTTCACGTTATTGTTCGGATTGAGGAAAATTCGATAGAATCGAGACTAAGAACAAATGAGAGGCAAAATGTCCGTGCAGTTAGTCGCTGACGACTAACACAGCACTGCAATGATAATTCTGATGGTTCTTGGGGTCCTT
>KN729082.1:2463-15473 GCA_000816745.1 Ancylostoma duodenale
AATTCGGTAATTCAAAGAAAACTCAATTGTTTTGTATTTCCTTGTTTGCTTCTGTTACGAAAATTCTTAAATCACGAAGATCATGGATGATCTGAAAACCAAGACAGGAGCTGAAGGATCAGCTGGAAGAAATTTTGTGGTGTAATAGTTTAAAAAAATAGCATCATATCCAGAATAAAGTTTATTCCTAAGTAATTTCATGATCATCGCGGAAAGCCAACATATGAAAAATTGCGCTCAAATCCAAGAAAAAAATAATGTTGTCTAGAGAACGTACTGATGTAAATACTTCCACATTGGTGTGGACCACTGAATTTCCCATTCTCCATCGAAAATAAAGATGCACATAATATCCAAGCGCTCAAATTTACCTCTGACCTAGTTCTCACATCAATTCTCTTTCCAATCCAACAGTTGTCTAAATCCTAGAGTCAAACTCCCCTCAGGGAGAATGTAATCATTCCAGTGTTGCTTCTTTGTTCTTCTTTATGTGAAATCTCTATGCGAGATCTTTTTTACACCTTTTATTGGGGTGCTTCTTCGGGATTTATCGCCAATTCAAGCGACAGCTGTGCTTGAGAGTTTAACATTGGATCGCTGTGGCCGAATGACCCCATAATTTTCGCGCATTCCTCAACGACGTGCTCGAGCAGCTTGCCGAGTCCAGAAACTACGTATGTCGTAGATCACTTCTGGATTGGAGTCCCAGAATTTCTGGAACCCCCTGGCCGCGACTTCTCATTCGGGGGCAGTGTTTACGCGACCCTACGCATTGGAAACAGCGCCATTAAAAGATCAAAACGTAAACAAAGCTTATGGGAATTACGTGAGCTCAGCGCGAGCGATCCATGAATACTTCCAAGTGCTTCGGAAGTGCGCCAAAGAACGAAAACAGCCGCTCGGAAGTGATGTTGCCTATGTGGGTGGAGAAAAACTGACGTTGATCGAGTAACACCCTTTAAACGAAGAAGAAACAAAGGTAAGTAGGACACCAAAAATCCCTCCGGGAATCGTTGACAATACATCAAACACCTACCGAACCCATGCTTTCGCATAAACTTAGAAGAATTTATGGTGAACAGCTGTGTTAAACATCTAGGATAATAAACAAACTATAATTTGTTCGGTTGGACAATGCACTTCACATCGCGCCCTAATCGAACCCCCGCGACGCGTCAGGAGCGATCGTTTACGTAGCTGTGGCGATCGGTGGATTGATGCCGGATCAACTTCTTTGGTTTTTTCTCCAGAGGAAACGAGCAAAATTATCCATCAAGCAGTCGATCCGTCGTCGCTTCATCGATCGCCACAACTTATCGATTTCTCTTGCCGCTTCACGGGACTAGACTGGAGCGCGATGTGAAGTGACTCGTCCAAAAAGCGTGTAGCCATACTCACTTGTAATTTTCCACGTCAAGCAGATTGTGATGTCAAGCAAAGAGCAAGCACAAGCTGTCAAAGTTTACAACTAGTTGTAAAAACCTAAACTTCCTTGATTTACGAGGCTATACTCAGTGTGATATGTTGGTTACCCAAAAGTCAATTGTTCTGTAAATTCTTGGATTCATACGGAAGACAAATCAAAAAGTTAATGGGAGGATCAGTTAGAAAAAAATTATAAGGAATATTCAGAGCGGCAGTAGAATTGCACTTCTTTCCCTCAAACCAGATAGCGCTGTGTATTTTTTTCGTTGTTTACTTACTTACTTTTTCATTCAGTAAAGGTCCGCAATGTGTAAAAACCAAGAAGACAGGGTGAACGTAGTGGAAAAGTGGTAAAGACCACCCGTAAAACGTTAACCACAAAGCGAAAGCCCAAGATTGATCATAGAACGGTTGCGTGACAAGAGGTACGCTGCTGCACTGCGATTGGTCAATTCATGTGCGCGTCGCGGCTGCAGCCTTCAAGGGTACGAGGAAATGGGGAAGTTTCCTAAGCTCGAGTGGGACAGATTAATGCTATCGAAGTCCAGAGACTGTAAGCAGGTGGTCACCTATGGCATTTAGTACGTCGAATCGGTGGAATAACTTGGATCTAAGGAGCATGCGCAGGCGGCGCGGTCGCGTCGCGGCGCACGTCTTGACCGCCACCTTTTTTATTTACTCATTCATTTATGTACCTATTATAAGCCAGAAAATTGTGGCGCTGTAGACGACATAAGGCAGAGAATATAAAAGGGCAAGTGAATAAATGAAAAGTAAACAAATAAATAGTAAATGCAAAAAAAAACCAATTGCGTCACTTCACGGAATTCTTGTGCTTATTCACGGAATTCTTGTGCTTAACTCCCAGATAAATTATGAGAAAAAAAACCTATGTATGAATATGGTGGCCACATTGATCACCTAAACCCAGGATCGTTCCCTTGTACAGCATCTTTTTCTCACGGAACGCAGCCTGCTTGCTCCCCACATCCCACGTGTTTTCGCTTGCTCTTTGATACTGCATCTTGACATGTCGGAAGATTTTAGATTTGGCGGATTCGTCGGACACTGATGGATTAACTCGTTAGCTAGGTAATTAATCTCAAACTTGCCGCGGATAAAAAATGATGTGATAAAAGCAACGGATCTGATCAGCATAATGATTTATTAAGTTCTGCTACGCTGGAAAGCGCAACTTTCGTGATTTTCCTCAAGAATAAGAATTTCCTGTCAATAGATAGTAAAAGGAAAGTTAGTAAGATGCACATTCTCAGTAGGCACTATGTTCCAAGGATATCCCTGTAAAAGCAGTGGGACTAACTTGATAGGATTTGATGAACATGATCAACGCGGGCAAATTGCTTTCCAGTGCGAAATTCCTGAGTTCTTGATTTTTTTTTTTGAAATTTTAGAATTTTTCCTAGGTTTTCTCTACCAATTATCGGAATTCCGCTGTTGTGTTCCATATGATCGCATTGATTCTCTATGCTTATCGATTTTGGGCGGAGCTTGCGCCGCTGCAGCACGCGTCAGCGAAAATCGATATGCATCAAATCGATGCCGCGCAGCCACAGATAGTGAGAGTGCTATGATTTATGCAGAGTATAGCAGCAGTCACCATTACATTCACACACGAGATGGCGCATTCTCTCAAGAATGGCAGGAAATTAGCGAAATGTAAACATTTCAGCCTGGAATATTTGCAACTGAAATGTTAAAAGAGACATAGAAAATGGGTCGCAAAAAGATAGGCAAGACAGGAGAGGAAGGAGATGACGAGGGGGAAGGGGAGATACCCACCGGCTGCATATGTAGAGCGTGGCCATGAAAAGAAAAAAACTTGAAGAATCGGGGAGAACCTAGCAATAACTTCACGAAATATCTCAGGAAAACCAAGAGTTGTAGTAATAAAATCATAGGAGTAGTAAATAATGAATACTCAAGTACGACAATGAAAATTGTAAGAAACTGCAAAGGTACCGCCAGCCATGGCTGTGCGGAAGTGAAATTTCAAGCCCATTAAAATGTGAGATGGAAACGGAAGCCGAAGAATATCCGTAAAACAGAAAGCATAAAAAAAAAACGGAAATTTCCGTACAACGGAAGAGGGACCTTCCATACGAGGTACACCGATGCGCGACTTTTGAGACACTAACCTGTATCAAGTTGAAGCACATCGACAACAGAGCTAGACCAATGAGGATGAGCAGGAAGTTGAAGATCATCATGTCAGGTTTCAGAAACACAATATCTCCAAGACCAACGGTGCTGGAATTGCCTGGATTATACTGATTTTATGGAACGTGGCGGGGTGAGCTGAATAGTGCGTACCTGATGGAGACGAAAAAGAAATAGACAGACGTCAAGTAACTCCATTCCTCTTCCCAATAGCTGAACAATCCCGATGAGAATAGAATCCACAGGAAAAGCATTGCTAGAGCTATAGGAATCGGGAATGCATTCTGTGCGTGTAGTCGCGCATTGACTTTGTTCTAAAATTACAGCAATGCGACAAAAATCAATATATCGATTACAGTTAGCAGACAGACCTGATGCTGAGCCTCCAATTCGGCTTCTTTGCGGTGGTGATGCCCATTTTTGCCGTTATGCGTGTCGGATTTGTTCGCACTCTATAAAAATTGAAAAAAAAAGTGAGACAGGATGACTAGGATGCAGGTCCCTAAAAGAAGCAACCAATAACCTTAAATGGGTGCGATATAAGTCGAATAGGTTTAGATTCGACGATTTTTTGCCGCGATCCACGCAATTTCTTGTAGAGCTTCCGCAATCCTCGTGACATAAGTCGACCTATATCCTGCAAAATCGCCATTTGGCAAAATAGCAGTTTTTTAGAAATCCTAGAAATTCCATGGATTTACTAACCTTGATTATAATGAGAAATATTGGAATGCCGAAAAGTATGTAGAAAATAGAAGTTACCCGTCCAGCAGTGGTATTTGTGGTGGGATACCCGTAACCTGAGAGAATTAGCTTCAACTTTTTTTTCTGTTCAGTTTCAATTTATTATATTCTTTTTTGAAGCAGCCAACGATGTGAACATGTGGTACGGGGATTGTTTTCACCATGCCGCAAACTACTCCTCAAAGAAAACATCCGTCAACATTGGGAAAATGATTGGCAGGTGTTGAACAGTTTCGCTGCCAGTGTATTTTTGATCCCATAGCTTTCACCTGAGTAAAGCTCCAGCAGATTTTTAGCTTCTTCAGCGATTAAAGTTCTGAGGTTTGAAAGCAGCCAAGACCCCACGGCAATAAACAATAAATAATAGTTAAACATAAGAACAAACACTAACAAGCAGCACCAACTTTGCTCCAATACAAAAGTCTGACCTACGGCCAACTTATGGGTTGCGAACCGTCGACGGACACGTGCCGATCAGGGATGAGCGGAAGTCAGACTCGAAAATTCGGAACTCGGAAGTCGGAAGTCGGAAGCCGCAAAAAGATCGGAATATCGGAAGTGCCGGAAGTCGGAAGTCGGAAGTATGGAGATTCCAGGGTGTGTACATACACAGGCATGTAGCAAAGGCGGGTTGGTCCGACCATGTTAGAATAACTGGCGTTCATTTTGATAATTCTATCTAATTACTTCCATAAATAGTGGTGTCAGTTCAGAATTGAAAGATAAATGAAGAATCCAGGATCGCTCAACAAAACCTAGATGGTTGTGCAGTGCTGCAGCAAATTCGTCAGATAATAAAATTTCATAAGTTTGAAACAAAAGAATAAAAAATCATAAGTTCGAGACAAAAGCTCTTTGGAGTGAATTATTTTTCGAAGAAATATGTCTTATGGAGAAGAATGTAGCATAGTCCAGTTTCCATGTCAGACTTCCATTACAAGAGTGTTTTCTAAGGATTCATCTTGTTTGCTTTTCTTTGGTATAAGAGATACGTAAGTTTTGCTATCTTTTCAGCGGTGCTCGGTGCGGCTCTTCTACCTTGAACGAACTGAGGGTTGCCTGATTTTGGTTTGACCCCAGCTGTTTAGTTAGTTAACATTATGCGTGGTGTGAACGGAGACGGATAACCAAATTTTTCATCGAATTTGTCTTTTAGAAAGTGCTAGAAGTTGAGCTGATCCTCTCTTATTCTTAGCTGAACTTTTGGCAGTGTGATTTTGCTGATGCATATACTGATGCATAGTATCGAATCCACATCAAAAACGCAGCTATTGGAACAACAAAAAGAAATCCATACCCCGCAACTTCAGAAAAAAAAACCACAACGAAAGTTTTGGTCAGACACTGTTGCTATCCTCTATGACATCCCATCTAAGATAGCAAAACTTATGTGGAAACGGTCCACACCTAGGAACCGTTACTATTATTTCACGACTGCCGCATTTTGCAGACAATGTCGACCTTGAAAAAGTGCACAAAAATAGCGGCATCCTTGAGATAAAACGCAATTTGCATCACTCCAAGACTTCCGAAAACTTCCGGCTTTTTTCTCCATTTTTCGGAAGTCGGAACTCGGAAGTCGGAAGTCCGAAAAACGCCGGAATATCGGAAGTTTCGGAAGTCGGAAGTCGGAATTCCGCTCATCCCTGGTGCCGATTATCGAACAATTAGGTAATTGTCCGTAGACAACACGTACCAGACATAGCGTCAGAGCATTTTGTGCTTTTGAAGACTGGAATAAACAGAAAAATGTGGTTAAAAAAGTGTCCTGACATGCCTTAGCACCTTATTGATCATTCTAGTTCAGAGCTTAATTGCCGTTTCTGAGAAAAAAAAACAAAAACAGCGTCTTTCTATGCACTGTCACACCTCGTTCTGGCGGGCGCAGTTGGTAAGTGCCCGATAATTGCAGCAAACGGTAATATCTGTCAGAAAAGAGTGGCAGGGTCTATGCCCACCGAATGAACTACCACAAGCGCCAAATGAATACCGAGTTGGTTCCAGACAAGAGCAATGGTAAACATAACGCTTGGGAAACATAGTATGATATGTATTAAAGTAACAAAATACAGATTAGCACCAGTGGCAGTCGCCACACCTCTCCTTGCCTAAAATATTGGGCGAAAAAATCCCACGAAATTCCACGTTCTCGAGATTAAAAGAAACCTGTACCGGCCTACATATACTTGCTCCTTTAATTTTATTAAATTTTCTTGAACATATTCATTTTGACCATCGGAATTTCCAACTAATTTTACGGTACTTTCATTCCACCTTTTAGAAAGCTCTATCTTCTGATATTTTCTTCTTCCCAAAGGAAGCCCGGTGCACCGTACCTGTGATTGCGCCGAGCGTGGCTGTGATCTAAATTTGACCACATCATCGGTTATCGATCGGTTCGGCCTCTGGGCGGCTCGGTTTTTCAGAGGGTCTCTCGCCCTGTGCGGCTGCTTCCGTTTTTCGTTCTCCTTATTAATTACTGTTATTGCATTTATTGATTTTTCTTTCTATTGCACTACAACAATTTGTGAAGCCATCATCCTATCACATCCCAACCATTAGTACATTATGATAATGTCACGGCTCCAACCTCGAGTACATTCTCAGCTGGTCGCCGGCTGTTTTATATTTTTTAATTGTTCACCAAAATTACCGCATCTAATGTTAAATGGGTTAACAAAATAAACAATTTTTGGTCTCGTTTCAGTCTAAATTCATCGCAGATTTTTCCAGCCATATTTGGCTTACTACTCATTTCACTTTCTGCTATGTTTTGTGGCACGTACGCCTCTGGGTGTTCGATCGGGCCCATTGAGCCCCGATTCGCAACACGATCTCTATCTGTGTCCTAGAGATCTTCCCCAGTGTTTCAGTGTAACAGCCAATTTAGAATCTCTGGGTTCCTTTAGCTGACAAGCGCTCGACGGTGAAAAATGCGACCTATTCATTAGTATCCAATAAGAAATCCATGTTCAACTTACCTATGGTAGTGTAAAGCTGTCCAGCGTAAAACATCGAACCAAGCCACGTCCAGGGCGTTTCTTCAGTTCGTTCTTTTATCACTTCTGTCAAGTTCAAATGGTCCAGGAACCAAAGCAACGCCTCTTTGGAGTGTTGAATCTGGAGAAGATATAGTAAAAAATAAGCAGATGGTAGTAGCAATATCCATTTTCAGGTAATATTGGGTTGTTCGGAAAGTAATTGGGATTTTTCAGCGTTGCAAAAGAACTTTTATTTTCTCATAATGAAAGAACATTAATCAATGATGTATTTTCTATTTTGTTCGATTACCTTTTGCCATCTTTCTGGTAATTTCACAATTCCTCTCTCGTAGAACTTCTGGTCTTTTTCAGCAAAAATCTGGGCTACATAGGATTTGATATCCTCATTTTCGGGAAAACTTTTCCCATTCAGTTAGTTCTGCAACGATCGAAATAAGTGGTACTCAGATGGCGCAGGATCAGAGCTATACGGTGGATGCTACAACAATTCCCAACCAAGCTCCAATAATTTTTGCCGAGTCGCTAAAGATGTATACGGTCTAGCATTGTCTTGGTGGAACACCACTCCTTTGCGACCAGGAAAGTGTGATATATTTTGAGAAGTTTCCAAGGAACCAGAACGTCAATTCGGACCTCTACTGTGACAACTGGTGAAATTGCATGAATCAATCCTTAAAAACCGACCAGAAATGGCGATTTGCAAAGGAGTGGCCTTCCACCAAGGCTATGCTGGATCGTATACATCTTTTGCGTCTCGGTAAAAATCACTGGTGCTTAGCTGTTGCATCCACCATACAGCCCTGATCTTGGGCCAGCTAATCACCACTTACTTCGATCCTTGCAGTACTACTTGAATGGGAAAACCTTCACCGAAGATGAGTATGTCACATCCCATGTAGCACAGTTTTTTCGACTTTTTTTCGAAAAAGGACAGAAATTCTGCATGAGAGGATTTATAAAATTAGCAGAAAGATGGCAAAGGATATTCGAACAAAATAGAAAATATATCAATGATTAATGTTCCTTCATTATGAGAAAATAAAATTTTTCTTGCAACGTAAAAAATCCCAATTACTTTCCGAACAACCCAATAATTAATAAAAATCAGCAAAAACACGCATCTCCCTGGCACTCTCATGTTTAATCCCCGTTTTCCAGCCGTGCAAAGATTTGACGAATGTGGAAAACACCCGCTGAAGAGGTGTAAAACACATAGCTCATGTTCCTCCTCACAGCCGAACTGCCATATGTCTGTGGCTTCCCATGCCAATTAACCTTGACATGGTTATTACCCCTCTGGTTATTACAAATGACCCTACCCACCTGGTAATCCTTGTCAGCCACCCGTAGTTCTGGATCATGACATCGTACTTCTAGCATTCGTTCTACGACCTGAACATGTTCTGTGTTACTATGTTATACGAGCTGCAAACACTCTACTCATATTTCAAACAGGTGTGAATCGCAGTAATTTTCTGTTGCTCCCTGGGGGCGTGGCCTATTATTTACGGACGGAGTAAATAAGGTGATCAATCGTGTGGGCAGCAATTGTAGTACTTGGCTATTAGTTATGCGGACGAGGTATGGATCTTGGTTGGGTTTTCTGGGCAGGAAGAGGCTATGATAAACCCTGGTAAACTTTCCAAACTCAAAATAATAAGATAAATAAGAACAAAATCAATAGGTCAAATATTGGAGATTTTTTCTTGAGAAAATGACTACTTTTCCCTCTTTTCTCCCTTGTTTTGCTTCATTTACGTCCATGTTATTCTGAAGATGCTAAAACTCGGGGATCTCATTATAATACGATATAAGTGATTTAATGCAAGAACGCCGGTACACCCTTTTCCGAGCACTAACTTTTGGGGAGCTTGTAGGCGGAGTCGGGGGCGGCCCAGAGGATGAAGGACGAGATTTCTGAGTGATGCACTCCAGGAAGCGCACCTTCTCGGCAAATTCATACTTCATGCGAGTTTCTCATCACTACACCTCAACAGGATACAAAGTACATTAGATGTAGGTTCAGTGTATAGATTCGCCTTGGCTCCGCCTACAAGCTCCACAAAATAGGAAATCGAGGACGGGTTTTCTTGCATCTCTGCACGGAATCTCTTGTACCATTTTAATTAGGAGTTGCTAGAGAATCTTTCGTGAAAAACTTAAAAACCATTCCGAAGTGGGGCGGTGCTTTTAAGCTGACTCGAAATTCAAAAACTGATGAAATATAGAGGAATAAAACTAAAGCTCTACACTCTTCTCAAAACATGTGCTGGTCAATTCGTTACAGGTGCGAGGACTTGTGCCACCTGCACAGTAATAATTCATATCTTTAAAACACGAATATTCTTTGAAAATCGAGTTCTGAAAGCTCATTAGCCCAGGAAAACGGCAGTTTTGAACGGAATTTCTCTTTGCTTTCCGAAGATTGGTAAGTCCCAGTGAACATGGAAATTCATGTCGAGGAATCCACCAAGTAGAGCAAACGCTGAAAGGATTGTGGCATGGAAATCCTTGGCTCACAGAATAGGTCCCTTAGTGCCTCAAAAGAGAAAGGGTGTTTTTTCTTCAAATTTTCTTAAACGACTATGCAGTAAAACTTTGAAACTCTCTGATGGGATGTGTTTTTGTATTTTTGTTGCAGTAATCCATAAACATACTCAAGGATCTCTTTACACTTCTACGTATATGTAGCTTAAGACTACACAATGCCACCTCGTAAACTCTGCCATATATCCATTTGAGAGAAAATCCGGCCAGAAGGGAAAAGGCCCCGGAAATAAGTAATGAAATGGTGCATCATGTTAAAGTTTCTTATGTAATTTCAAGGCAATAATGGTTCGAACTTCTAGAACTTTCAGTGTGGGACTACGAGAACAATGGTCTTGAGCACGTTTTCTTGCAGCTGAAACTTGATATTCAGGAATTTGAGGGAACAGGAAGGAAGGGAAGAGCACTTTTTCTTTACATACGATGTTGCTTACACTATGAAGAGTTTTTCTTCCTCCTAGCAGTGAGCAAAACAAAAAGTAAAAGGAATATGAAAGATTTAAAGCTATATAGCATATGTACGTATGTAGCGCATGAGAAGTCGCAGAAAATCAAGAAAACCTCGGAATTCTAGATATGGAATTATGGATTACTGTGAGGAGAATATCACAAATTTGTATTGGGTTTCTCTTTGGACTTTTCGGTTGGTTTTTTCTTGGTTTCTTTTTCATTTAACCTTGTTTTTTTTTGTCATCCAATTTGTCAGGATCTCCGAAAAATCATTGATTCAAACTTTTAATACCCTGGAAAATCTTTAATTTCGCAGATCAATCGGATTTCCACTCTTTTGCGATTTTGACTATTTACACAACTGTCATTGGATCACATTCACCAAAGAAGCGTCAATCATCACCTGATCCATGGCATAATCAGTCCTGTTTTTATATCGTTCTCGTGTTCGTTGGTCGTTTTCCATTTCAAAGCTTTTGAACAAGAAAGCTCCGAATATGGTGTAGGAGACGAGAGCGGCGAACGGTACCCATGTGCTCAGCTTGAACTTCTGATACACCCATTTCAACCGCCGGTACAGTTGAAACATCCCGCCGTCGTCTGTGATGTAGAGGATTTGGGGCGGTCTCACATGTACGTGGGAAAACACGAACAACATTTGGGAACAGGGGGGGGGGGGAAACGAGAGAAAGGACTGCAGCTACAGAAAAATCACTAGATTTCGCATTCAAAGCGCTAAAAATAAAGCAGGACAAATGTATGACTTGTAAATGTGATGTCATGGAAAAAAGAGTGTTCATGAAAAAATCTTCCCAGGGAGTAGTTAAAGATATACTCTGCAAAGTGGAATGTGAAAGAATTTTTTGACAGAATTAAGAACAAGTCAAGTAATGAAACTGGAAGGAAATGTGGCCCGTGAAAAGTACGAGGTGTCAGCCAGAAAAAAAACGGCTTTAGTTTAAAGACAGCGGCGACAAACCATGGAAACTCTCATGGTATTCGTCGAAAAAGAATTTTTAAAAACGAAATATCAAATAGTATTGATGAGATGGTTGTTAAAACAGCACCGATGACTAAAGGAAACTGTAGAGATTACGAGCGATTGAGTACCAATGGACAAGTGAATGAATGAATGATGAGTGAATGAATGAATGAATGAATGAATGAATGAATGAATGAATGAATGAATGAATGAATGAATGAATGAACGTGGATGAATGAATGAATGAACGTACATACCATAAATGAACGAATCTTGCGAGATGGTGGAAAAGCAGTGGAATTAACTAAAGGTACACAGAAAACAATTTGTAAATGGAAGAATAAGCAAATTGCCTATGGTGGAGAGAATAAAAAACAACGAATACTCAGCGTTGAAGCATTAGGCTTTATAGCTAGGGAATGTACATATTAATTATAGCTACTACATTTACTTTTTAATGCTATCGTGAGCGCTACAACGGTTACTACCACTTCTGTGAGTGAGAATTATGGATTATGATTTAAAAAAAGGTTAACTTCATGGCAAGCGAAACCGATCAAGTAAAACCAGTTGAGAAAAAAGCGCACACCACTGCTATTTCTCCCCAGAATCACCTCTAAAACCCCGAGCAACAGGTCATTCTAGGAATGAAACGCAGCAGTGAAGCAACCTTAACATGAGAAAGCATTACTTAAGAATATATGGGTCGGAAATCAGAAAATCGAAGATTCCTCCAGAGTAAAGCAGGAAGGCGGGGCACTAATGATTACAGAAGCTCGAACATCTCTATGAAAGTCAGTGAAAAAGTAGCATCGGGCAACTGTTACAATTTCTTGAGACATCTGTGTAAACAGTCCCGAAAAACAAAGGGGAAGAAATCAAGATGAATGAACGGGAATTAATGGAATATTTATAATCCGAGAGTTGCTCTGTGAGAGCGGTAAAGCCCGGAAAATCGAGAAAATTTTTCTCGAACACTTTGAACAAATGGAATTGGAGAAGTACTCTTCACTGAAGATGCTCTTCTGTTGAGCCGTTATTCAAGCAGAATAGCAGCGATTTGTGTGTAAAACAACGAACGAATTGCCGAGAAACACGTGCGGTGAACATGGCGGGCTAACACCCTCGCGCCTGGTTGTTGATCACGAACAACAGGCAAGTGAATCAGGAACGAAGTCAATGTATCCTCCTGAAATTGTTCGAATTCTGAAATACCTCCATTTCAGACATTCATTTTGGACTAAAAGTAGCAATAGAAAACTGTGGCAGAAACAATAGAGAGGAAGAGCGGCGGAAATAGCACAGCAACTGGAGAGGATGAAAAGAAAAACAGTCAATATGAATGAATACTAAACCAGCGTAGCTTTTGGAACCGACTCTAGCACGGTAGAACAGCCCTCTTCGGAGAAAATTTTGAAAATTTTGAGGAACAAAAAATGAGTGAGTGAGTGAGTGAATGAATGAATGAATGAATGAATGAATGAATGAATGAATGAATGAATGAATGAATGAATGAATGAATGAACGGGAATGAATGAATGAATGAATGAATGAATGAATGAATGAATGAATGAATGAATGAATGAATGAATGAATGAATTGGATGGATGAATGAATGAATGAATGAATGAATGAATGAATGAATGAATGAATGAATGAATGAATGAATGAATGAATGAATG
>KN729084.1:2452-14170 GCA_000816745.1 Ancylostoma duodenale
CCCCCACGCGAGGCTCATCGGTAAAGTAGTAGGGCTAGTTAGAACAGTGAAAGAAGAAGAAGGAAAGAGAAAGATGTGGAAGAAGAGAAGGATGATAGAAAAGAATGAAAGAATGAAAAATGGGAGGGGAGATGAAATAAGGAGAAGGGTGAAGAAAGACGAAAAATAACTCAAGGTATTCTGAAGATATTAGGGAACGAGAGGACGCGAGAGATATGCCTGTTTTTGGAGAGGCAGGCGACGAGTGCAGACCACGGCAAAAAGTACTCAATTATCGTCGTTTTTGAGCCTGTATGGCCTGGCCTGTACTTTATGGCCCACGTTCTTGCGTTATTTCCCTTCGTCTCCTGCCTATGCTCTGTCGAAACCTGAAGGAACAACAGTCTGATTGTTATTTATGCAGCCACTATATTCCCGAGGAAAATCACCGGTTCGCGAAGCTGAGGATAAATGCTACATATACGGGAATGTCCTTCTTGTTTCCCCCAGGATGTATTGAGTTATGCTTGATTTGTGGATAATTGGACGTGAGTGTTACGGGTGGGAACTGCAGCTCATACAGGTTTTCATAGAAATGTGCAGTGTGTGTATTAGTTCCCTGGTGTGTAGAAGGCTGGAGCACCTCCGCTTATGCATAGAGTTGTGCCGAAAATCGTTCACAGACATTTATTAGGGTGTAAAAAGTATGGATGCGCACTGTTCTCTCCCGTCTTAATGGAATAGTTAACAAGCACCTATTCTAAAATGTTCCTCACTTTCTTGAAGAGTAATTCATGGCGCATCTGAGCACGTATGAATTACTGGATAGACTTCACTATCCAACATCTAAAGAAATTTAGAAAGTGATCGACTAAAATTATGGATTTCCCTCTCGTGTGTTATATGACTTTAAACAGGAAAAGATGAAAGCAGAACCGCGCAGCAGTCCATTTCAAGTGTTTACAGAATATTTGATTTCCTCCGAGATCACAGTCGTGTAAAAATCGACTACTTTAAAATAGCTCGACATTGGATAACTGAACCGGGACTCTGAATGTCCATCAAACTTTCGATCGCCCTCATCTTCTAACCTAAGCTGGGAAGTCTTCTTTATGATCGCCGTCCAGTTTTTCTATCAGGCTGTCTCTTGCTTCTGTCCAAGGAGCTTTTCTTAAAAGAGAAAAAGTTCGGAAAGCGTGCCGAGGTCAGAATTTGGACGAGTGGCTATTTTGTCCCATGACACAGCGACCCCGTTCAGTGAGGCCATCGTTTACTGGATAGAACACGATGAAGGGCCACCAGTACCTACCACGGACACATTTCGGACTGAGGTGTTGTATTGCAGGTCTTAAATTAATTTTTATTTGATCCACAAACCCACATTTATAGTTTTACACCCCAATAATACAGAACATCACTGGGTCCCTAATGTAGACCTCTGCAGCAAAGGCCCCTTGATCCCGTGGCATTCCCGTACTCCTCCGAAGTTTTTACTCTCTCTCTCTCTCTCTCTCTCTCTCTCTCTCTCTCTCGACAGTATGTATTTCTTCACCCTTCTGAACTCTTTCGAAAGATTAGCCAAAGGTTGCCTTCTTCTTTGCAAGTTTACTGCATTGTTGCTTAGCGAATGTTAATTTGTTATTAGAAGCGAATATCAGCACTTGTACCAGAAACAGTGTTTTATGTTATTGAGTGTTAATGCTTATTGCACTATGGAAAGGTAGTATTAAGATAATGACAGATCTGCTTTCCTTGAAGTAGTCACAAAAAGTATCAGTCGTACCTCAGTAAAACCACGTGAAATGTCTGAGAATCTGGAGAACTACATCTACCGTCTACGGACACCTACTATCCGTGCGGTTAGCGTCAGGCCATCTTACCTCTTGAACTTTGAAGTAAGACAGTTGATCGTGGTTTAAAAAGTTAAAAAGTACCCTAGCACATTCCAGTAAGTTTTTGATCATTTTATTGTTAGATCAAAACTGAACCGTCGTTCCAGGAGACTAGAAGCAGAGATTTCCTAATCCGTCTTACTGGGGCCTGACGCACGCGGGTGGTAAGTGTCTAAGAAGGTAGGAATATATTATCCTACATTAATAATAAGAAGGAGGAGGCGTAAAAAAAACTTACACAAGCGCAGTGGACAACATCAACGTCTTCTTTCCATCTTGAAACCAAAGGCACAAGAGAACTTCCAGCTAGCAACCTTTCACTTATATTTTGTCGTGCAGCCGTTCTCGTTTCTTTTTTGAGGTCTCATTAGAAAAACCAGACGATTAATGTTCCTCCACCCTCCCGTGCTACATATGTACATATGGCAAGAATTATTGACGTAGAAGGATTCTGGTCTAGCCCTGCTAGGTCTCCTCCACTGTATCGCTGCTTTTCCGTGTTGAATTATGGCATCGTTCTCTCATATGGTGCCCGTGCCAGTTTTTCTGAGCATCCTTTGGAAATTGTGTGTTTGTATATTACCAAAGTCACTAGCATCCTTTGTTTTTCCTTTCATTATTCAGAAATTCAGAGTTAATTAATGAGTTCTTTGGCCACCGTAGAGCAGTAGTATGTTTTATTGCTTGAAAAAGGAGAGCAGTGCATTTGTACAATTCATTACATCAAACAAAAACTGTGTGATTCCTGAACTTGAAGCGTGTATGGGGAATGCATTTATTCTGTTTTTCCCAATATACTACAAAAATGTATGTGTCACTCACACTCAAAAGCATTTAATCCGAAACTGCAACTTGTAAGGGACATTCGCCAAGAACTATAATTCTCTGCCTATGTCCACTATGGAAATCTTTTCCACATCTAGTGTGTTTGCACAGTAATCGGCCACTGCCGTTCTTCATCAAGTGAATCTCAGCTTTTACATACTCATCCAGTTCATGGCCGTAGTATTGTTCACCGTTATTGTTCAACGTTTGTTCCCTGCTTTTATAATGCGATGTTTTCTCTGTTCTTTACTATAGTGATACGATTCCGCTTCTGCTGAGCACGCGTTCGTTGCTTCAGAATTCCGAAGTTTCTGAAGTGATGCACGAACTAGTTCTTCAGCATGATAAACACGGAAACGAACAATCACTACAGGGCCTTCGTCAAGTAACCTGAAAAATAGTGGAGATCACTGACAGGTTAAGTCCTGTTCCCCTCCCCCCACCTCCCCTCACCCCTTCCCCACACTCTCTTATAGATTAGAGCTGCAGCACTCGCCAACTTTTCCTTATACTCTTTACACTCTTGGCATAGAAGCATGGAGGTATCTTCTTCTTCGTCAGCGTTTTTCCCGTTTCGTAGCGGGGTCCGCTTTGCTGATCCTTTGACGCCATACATATTGTCTGTCGTGCGCCTGGTAGGGATGGATCCTAGCCAGCTTGAGGTCAGCGTGTAGGGTGTCGAGCCATCGTTGTTTAGGTCCTCCTTTTGGTAGCTTTCCTGGCACTTCTACATCGAAACCAATCCTACAGACTTCGTCGCCATCGGCACGGAGAACGTGACAAAACCATCGCAGACGCGCCTCACAGAACTTGTCGGCTATCGCAGCTATCCCAAATTGCTGCCGTATGTCCAGGGTGCATATGCGATCTAGCTGCGTAATGCCACCCATACACCGCAGCATCCTCATCACCATGACGCTTATTCGCTGTTCCATTTCCTTGGTGACAGGCCAACATTCAGCACCATAGAGGGCGACCAGGCGTACCACTGTTCAGTAGATCTTCGACTTGAGGCCGTCCGGGATGTTCTTGTGGCACAGTACACCAGTCAGTGCACGACCACGCAGCGCTGACGCGTGCGATGATTTCATGACCGAGACTACCGGCCAGTGAAACCACTGAACTGAGGTATTTGAACGTAGTGGCGTGCGGGAGATCCGTTCATTGACTTTGATAGTGTCGGACTGGATGTTCATCAGTGGTTAGATACACGGTCTTCTTAATGTTGAGGCGGAGGCCAAACCGTGCCAGCCTGTCACTCCACGCTTGCGTCTGATGTTCCAACTCACTTTCAAGATCACTGTTCGCTGTCATGGACGCCCTTACAAAGGACCTTCAGAGACCAGTGCCGTGATTGCTCGAAAAAGTAATTGATTTGTAGATAGTTCAGAATATTCAGTTCCAGCTCTGTACGTGAAAAAGCTTATTCTAAGAGAAGATTCTCCTTTCTTCTTTGGAGAGTCTCAAGATTGACCATTTTTATCCTTACTGTCCTCCTAGGGGTGGACCTGTATATTGGTAACCAAGTGCTCTTGCAAACAAGTTTCTTGTGAAACTATTTTGGACCCTCTCAAGCCTTGCTATATCTTTCCTCTTGACTGGACAGAAAACAACCGTACCATACCTCAACAAATTTGCCTCCTGTTCAGATGAAAATGTCACCAGTTTGTGTTCACTTTTTAGAAACGTCTTTGTGCGACATTAAACTCTCCTGCCACAATCTTGTGCATGTTTTTGTGCTTTCAGGAAACAAAAACGTCTGTTCATATATACGTAGTTCTTTTTTGTATTTTAGATCCATGTATACGTAGTTCCTGTGTATGCGTAGACGCTTGTCTCTTTATAGCATTGACCTCAATGTAACGCAATAATCGAAATAACAGGAAATAGGTAGTTTCCCGATGAGAATCTGTGATCACTTCGAAAAATGGTTGGTGGTCACTAATTCCATCTATGAGAAACGTGAGAACAATCGAAAGAATTTCTTAATTTGACAGGGTTTCACATATATGTAGATGGAAGTGGCATGCACTACTATTTAAAGGTCTGCCCAACATAGTGAGCATTTTACCCATCCATGTACCATGTTTTGTCAATCTAAAAACCTTACCTACTTCTGACCATAGTTCTCGTTGAACTCACTCTTATATGTAATTATTCGTGATTTGTGGTCAATGGCTCTATGAAAGCGGAGACGCGTGTCTAGACGCTCGTCCTCGTCCAAAACTTCAACGAACGCACTTTCTCGCTGTTATGCTTTTGTAAGACACACAATTCAGTTGCCGCTTCCTTTGCGTCATCTGCTTCCTTCTGCTTCGTTTGATCGGCATAGTGGCTGTAAGGTGACGTACGTCATCCTCAATGTCAATCGCGAGATGTTTTAGTATACATACAAGTTATACATACATACAACAAGCTTCAAACTGGCTAAGAACATCGAAGTTCAAAATCAACTAAAGGTAAACGTACGGAGATACATGCATCCTGCAGAATTTGTGGACATACGACCCACGCCAGCCAACGGCGTGTTCGGTCGGAGTCTTCTCTCTATACTCGTGATATTCCTTGGAAGCGGGTAGATGAATGGTCGACCGCTCACAATGACAGCATGGTGAAGACTGAGGAATATATTCTAGCAGTAAAATACAGAATATGTCTGCTCATTACTGATAGACTAATTTGCTCAAATTGATTGGAGCATTCGATTTAATTGTCTTTCTGTATTCTCATATGTTCTTATGCACGTACATAGCTATCATACTTTATGCAGTTACTAGAGTTAGGTTCTCAACAACAAACCATATACTCAACTACAAATAGATACACCACCAAACGCTGTGGAGAAACCGCCAAACACCTACATACATTACTTCTAGCCGCTATTTCGTGGACTCCAGTAGGAGAAATGGCGGAAATGCTATTATTATTTGCGTAATTGAATGTGTCTAAGGTTGGAAACCTTAGACGCACCCATTAATCTGCCCCGAGAATGTATAGACAGACATTGAAGCTTTCAGCTTTTTTTTCTGCACAGTTTTTTTTTCTTTCGTTTTGCAACAGCATTAGCAGTACCTATGACGAAATGACGCTAACTCTTTCTTTCCTTTGTTTAAAATAACCTATGTGCTCCTTTCTCCTCAACTATCTGCAAGCGGAACAAACGAGCACAGCCAGCGGGTACTTTCCCAGTGGGTTCTTAAAGCTTAGTTTCCTTGCGGATTGCACGGATTCCCAATGGATTTTACGAGTTTCCTGTGAGTTTGGCAGAATCAGCTCGAAATCACGTGAATGGGAGTCGGCTTCTGCCTCTTTTTACAAGTATTTCGAAACTCTGAACAACGTATGACAAGAGAGCGTGCTACATGTGATCTTTTCGTGCAGCCGTTCTCTGCTTGCCGCTTAGCAAGTGCACGCGAGTGCCGCTGGCCCCGCCCATTGAAAACTGTGCATGTGATTGTTCACAGTTGTGTTAGGTTGGTGTGAAAGTTTTGTCGGTCTTTTTTCACTCTTGCTGCCGTGTAGCAGTTATATAGTAATGGACTTGTTCAGCAAGTCCTACTCTTCTTCGCTGTCGGTATGAGAGGTGTCCTTTGCAACTGGGAGCCAAGAAATGCTCGAAATTCCACAGACATTCCTAATTTTCCGCCTTTTGCGTGATTTTCTAGTAGGACCACGAGCAATTCGGTTCCAAATATTTTCTCTGTATTTGTTCTCGAGGTCGCTGTCGATTCCACTGTTGAGCTCTGGCTTTACGGTTTCCATTTTAATAAAACGCAGTCAAGCACTTTTTAAAGCATTTTCTTTTGCTTTTTTCTGGAATTCTCACTAAATGATCCAATCGGTGCTGCTAATTCGAAGCAATACACTAATCATTACCTACGATGTAATTTGGTCCAAATGGTCGAAGCCTCTTCGCCAGAGAAACGCCACGGCTAGCTGAGGGCTCATTTCCTGCGTGGCCGAAATGCCCAAAATCCGTTTTCAGTATCATACTTATTTTTACTTGGTTGTTCCGTTCTTCAAACGTTGCGGTGGCCTCGTTGCGGATCGTAGCATGTCCTTCAGTCATTTCTATCTTAGGCTCTTGTGGATCAGTGAACCAAGCACTTTTTTCTGTCGTCAGTAATGTTATATCGGAATGAAAGAGAATCACTCCACCTGGTCTGAAGTCTTCCTAGCAGGCGTTCTTTTCTACGAGGATACCATTCTATCACAGCTCTACTCCATCGACCATCGTTTCTCCTCATCACGTGCCCGCCCATCGATGTTTTGACTTGTTAGTGGATTCAAGAGCGTCAGCAACTTTGGAAATGCGTCGGATTTCAGCGTTGTGTATGCCTTCACTACGCAGCGTGAATCCAACCAAGTGTGGTTCTGATGGTAACTACGTGGTCTTCGGCTGCTTTTCAAGCGCCTTTGTCAACTCCCAGGTTTCACTTCGATAGCAGAGAGCTGTGATAACGGTAGTATTAGACAGTTCAGCCTTCAGTTTTGAGTTCTTCATCTGAAACGGAGCAGGTTTAATAGTGTTGTATGCGGCCCAAGCAGCTCTCTTTCTCCTGATAATCCGCTTCCAGTACCTGTCTTAAATTTCGACGATTCTGCTAGCAAGCGGTTCACCACCTACCACGTTCTACAGGAAATTTACCTCCTCCTGCTTGCCATCTTCTCCGGCTCCAGGAGCACTTGCTACGCAAGAACAATGTCGCCAAACATGACGACTCAAAATAGCAGTCTCCAGTTTCTACGCTTCGCTGTTTTCCGTGCTCTGGACATGGGGTGCCAGGGACATGCTCACGAAGTAGACAGTGGCTTCTATCAGTCATACAAATTACACCGCTTTTCAAGGTTGTAGTTCGGTAAAGCTGTGGGACAATGAAGTCGACAAAGAAAAGCGACGAAAATTGTATACATAACATTATATTACGCCTTGCACCGCCCTGTCTGTTTTTTTTTTCTTTTTTTTTTGAAGTTGGTTACAAATCTGTAGTTGTGGCATTTCGCTTTCTATTCATACCAAAAAGAAATTCTTCTTTATGGTGCTATCGCAACTACGTATTTCAATAGGGAAAAATGGGATAGAAAGATGGGTTCAGGAAAGGGGAGAGTAAGAGTGAGTGAGAGAAAAAAAGAGAGATCAGCTCTTCCTTTTGATTTGGAAACAGATTTCTTCATTCAAATGATATTTCCGTTGATAATTATCATTTCCAATAATATCAACCTTCTTTACTTATTCACTACTCTCCTGGATATGTTGTACTCTGTCATTAATAGATAGTTGTGTTTACGGTAGGTACTTGTAAACCGCCATGCTTTGATAGCACTTGTGTAGATACCCCTGGCGGTCCTTACTTTGAAGTAGGTATCCATGAGCATCTGGGGTAACTTCGCCAACACCTTTTGCATGAAAGGCCCCGATTGGTCAGATCTAGGATCGTCTCGTTCGTCTTAACCAAGAGCATCGTCCCCGGCGTCAACAGTGGCTGTGGTCTGAGTCAGGGAATTCTTCGTGGCGTGAACCGACATGGACGTAAACCAAATATATCTGTATTCACCGCTGTATCCAAAACAGGGAACCCTTCGTGGCATGAATTAAGGCGGATTCAACTGTAGCCAATAAACAGTTATCAAACAGCTCTACTCCTTACAAATCCAGTGGTTCCACCAAAATTTCATTCAGTGTCATATTCGTCATTATTTCCTGTTACCTTCTTTCATCTTCCGGGCACCTTCTCTATTCATTCTCCTAGACTATTCCGTAGGATATGCATCAAAAAAGTTAGGCACCTCGGCTCTGAATTCATCTTGATTGTTAAATCTCATTTTCCGTAGGTGGGTTTGCAAGGCGCGGAAGTGGTAAGAGTTGAACAGGTCTGGCAAATACGGTAGAGGGTTGGTTGAAGTTGCCAGCCGAGTCAACTATAGTTCGGTGCGGGCAATTCATTTCACATGTGACATTCATGTGCAGGATCCAAATTCGATCCCCAACTACAACGTTCTCCGGCATAGTCCGATGGAATAGCGACTCCACGATAATAACCCAACATAATTCGTCACGTCCGCGCTATTGGGGGAGGTACCCATGTCGAGACAACTTTACTACAGAAGAGACTGTAGGGAAGGTTTCACTATGTAGAGAGGTGTTGGTGGTGAATCCACTGCACTCATATGATTTAGGCAACAACAAATTCTCATTATTTCTTGGTCTCTTTTTTAGCCTCGGAATACGGGTCACTTTGGTAACCCATCAACCATTGGACAACGTGTATCCACGACTTTTCCCGGACAACGAAGAATATTGGATATTTCTATATGTAAAGCAATTCTGAGAATTTATGGGAGGAATGTAAGGACTTGTAAGGACGTAAGGATGTAAGGACGTCGCGTACAGTTGTGTTATTGGAAATTCCTCACGCTTGTACGCTCTGAGATAACAGCGCATTTAACCTTAGTTTAATGACTTCTTCATCCTTTTAACGGCTTTTTATAGGAGAGCGACTCTGAGAATTTATGGAAAGAATGTAAGGACTTGCCGTTAGGTTCATAGATGTTTGTTCATGAGTTGCTTACAGTCGTGTTACTAAATATTCCTCACGAGCAAAGATTACAGAGAAAGAAAGTGGAGGCACATCGCCCATTTACTGACATCGTCCTTGTGAAGGGCATCCCAAGAAATGGGCTAAAGGGGTAGCACCTATGTACGATCCTGTCTCATTAGTGCAGCTTTTGCCTAGAATCTTTCTAATGTATGGTCTATCCTACGTGTTCGTTGAAATTCGTCCATGAAACTCTTTCATGAGGTCTACTGTTATGGCGTATGCTCTTGACACCATCTGTCCGTCGGGGTACGGTCCCTCTGGAGATGAGCGGGACCCCAATTTGGAGATTGGGAATCTGTGTTAGAATATTGCCCGGCCGAGGCACCAAATTGTGTTAGGATATTGCCCACCACAAAGTATCGCCACGCGGGTCTTTCTTCTGTGTTCAGTACTAAACTGACACATTTAATTATTGTACAACAAATACAACAGTGTAAAACACAAGTACCAAGAATTAACAGATATACTGCTTAGGATCTATTGTACTGGACGCCTGTTGGCTACTGGTGGTGATATTAAGGAACAGAGTATTGAGTGGCACCGTCGAAGGAGAAGACTGCGCAGTTGCTTCCTGACTCATATTTTTATACGCCGCATCGAGACTTCTACTTCGGCGAATGTCAGCTGTAAAAGATCATTCTACTGATATCTAACTCATGGGAAAATGCTACGAATTCAAACCGGGTGATATAAAATCTTTTCTAACCGTAATAGCTATTGAGATAGCGTAGTTATAGAATCTCTTGAACTCTCACGTACTGGAAGCTTTCAACCACTAAATTTTCAGGAAACTTGCGAGAACTACGCAACGCTCTGTCACATTTGTCAGGAACTTCTTCTCCTACTGTTCCTGTCTCTCCAAACTCCGGATATCTCGGGCTCGCCTCACCTTCTGAGTCCCGACACCCCGATTTTATGCAATATCGGCTTCCGTTTTGAAAGCTCTTTCACAGACGGACGGGGTTGAAAACATCGTCAAAAACGGAACAGTGAAAAAACATCTAGAAAACAGCAATCAAACTGATTTATATTGTTTTCTTAACAAGTGCATTGAGTGTTTTTGCACGTCACCATGACAATAGCGCTGTCTTCTAAGGTTTAGTTCGCTGTAACAACTTATGTTTACTTTTGTTTTCACGGAATGCTGATGTTACTGTGGGCTACAATTCGCGATACCCACGGTTATCTGACAACATTAGGAGATAAAGATTCAAATCTTGAAGATTCTATGATTACCATATTCCTCTTTCTACTCTGTTATCATCGCATTCTCCGAGATGAATACGTAAGGAATTTCTCCTCATTTGCCTCTACCTCGAAATTCACCAATGGGGAGAGGATCTCATAAAATGCGGCAACTTTGTTTGTGGATATCCACATGAGCGTCTTTACAGAGGATTTAACATAGGTTTCCTGGGTCTTTCTGGTTCATGGTCGATGCACAAATTCTTGAGAGCTTGGATAGAACTTCGATAACTTTGCGTCAGGTGAGTTTTGGAGAATGTCCTCATTAGTTGCGGACTCGTTAGTGCATCGGATCGCGGGGGATTTCCCGCTACACTTTATATAGAATGAACATTTTTGAAATAGCTGGTACTGTATAGCACGTACTTCAAACTTCAAAAAGGAACCAAATTCATCTCTCCGCAAAAACTTTTTCACATAAAAGAGAGGCAAAGAATGCTAAATTGACTAAAAAATTGTGCTTTTCAGATCATCTAAAAAATAGAGTAGCTCTATACCGTCAGTTGTAAATAGTGGTAGACTCTTGGCTTTCCTTTTTGTGTTTTCTTATTCATAACATTTTTGTTGTTTTATTTGTTTTATCGTGTGCTGTGCACGTGCATTAAATAAATAGATAAATAAGAAAAATTGAAAGGCATCTTGCGTCAGATATGCATACTATATCTGAGCTTGTGACACTAAGTAGCTTTCGAACATAGGCGGAACGAATCCCGAAGTCGAATCCGGAGGCAAAAACTGCGAGCAATGTATTATCTGATGTTTTTCTTTTTTTACTTTCGTCAATGGTATGAATTCTTGAAAGACCATTCTGGAAACTTTGCGAATAACCTAATCTGTATATATAAAAGTGAAAGTTTGTGTGTTTGTTTGTGTGTTTGTGTGTTTGTATGTATGTTACTTATAGAAATCGCAGAGCATTAACCGATCCGGACCAAATTTTGCATATAGACCCTACATGGGCCAGCGGAGGTTATAGGCTACTTTTGAGCTGGCCTTATCGATTACTTTATCGATTGTATCGATTTTATTGATTTTTCGCAGTTTTAGCCCGGAGACTGGTGAGAACGTGCCTGCTAGGGTTCTTTGATACGCTGAACACGAATATGACAACCATTTCTGTCGACACTATCGATTTATTGATTTTATCGATTTTTCACATTTTTTGAATGGGCGGCAGC
>KN729089.1:0-13613 GCA_000816745.1 Ancylostoma duodenale
ATAATTGGTAAACCCACTTTTTCAAATAACGAGAAAAATTACGGAACCGACTATTACAGCAAGTCAAAACAAGATTTAGAATCGGTCCTTTGCGAATCGAAATGAAGCGGTGCAAACGAGGAACTAACATGTTGATGGAAGCGGTGAAATTCGACTTAAAACACGATGATTCTGTTTGAAAGCACTACACGTCAATCTTATGCAGCGTAATGAAAGAGTTCTTCGACCCTCAATACATCCTAGAATTATGGCCAAATAGCTCACTCCCAAGTTAAGTTATGATGGAGAGTTAAGTTCCGCCTTCAACATGCCAATAATCATATCTTATTGACCGCCACTGTATACTGATAATTTTACTAATTCTATTTTCCATCTGGATCCCCAAAACGGTGGCGTCCTCATTTTTCTTCCCACGCCCACCCCCTGCTTGCAAATTCCTAATCAAGCATCTACATGTTAAGCTATTTTCCACTGCAATGATACTACCTATTGTTTTTGTCGCATTTTTTACACACCTATGGAGCTGTTATGATCAGCCACTCCCAACCCACGGGATCATCTTGCAGATAGCTCTAGTACCTATGAACAATTCAATGTAAGCAAGGCAGTGAGAATATTCACCTGAAATGATTCGAGCTTCACGTTATTGAGATGGACTCTACTTTACCGGCATATGAGCATCTTGGCGTTTTACCAACTATTGGGCCAGGTCAAAGCCATTCTCCATCCGTGGGCCCGTATCGTGACGTTTTCCTAACTATAGTGCCTTTTTTTATTTTCACTTCAGAGAACTTTTCTCGGGACGTTATATATGTTCTAAGACTACTTAAAGAGGAGAATCTGAAAAATGCTCCAGATCAATGGATGCTTCTTCCTGGAGCCGATTGCAGTGCGACAAACATCAATGTAGCGAAAAGTCCCTCAACTTTGGCGAAGATGGCAGGGGATGTAGGGCTTCGCGGGACTTCTGCTCCGCACTGCGGCAAAGAGCAATCCTTAGCCTATGACCGTAAGACCGCATTTTTTTCCATCTTCATCCTTGTGTTTATGACGGCCTCCCAACCGGACCCTACTTTTCCATTTCCCACTACTTCGGCAGAAAATCGACCCATGCCAGGAGCAAACTTGTGAACACACGTTGTATACCACATTTCACAGCTCTTGCAACGTTACGTCGAAATCAGACTTCGGCAAAGGCTTGACTCAAGGCAGGCGGGGCTTCGTATGAGATGAGGTGAGCTTTTGGTAGGAGTTACACTTCAAAAAGTACCTTGCAGTACTCACACCACTGTTGGTACTGAACGGATCCTGCTCGAACTTTGTGGGGAGATTATGAGTACGACTCTAGCACCAATCGCCAGAGGAAATTGGAATTGCTTGATTTTTGAAACGAGTTTGACCTGTTATCATGCAAAATTTCTGCCTACAGCACTGCTGTCAGCACTCATAAAAGCACAGATTCTGCACGGATCAGGCTGTAAATAGGCGTATAGCTGCATCTAACAATGTTCTATTCAATTCCAGAAAAAAATTGGACTTAATTGATTTTGATTGGAGTTACAGGTGAAAAAGTACCCCACAGTAGCCACAGCACCGTTGGTACTGAATGGATCCTGTTCAAACTTTGTGGGGAGATTGCAAGTACGACTCTACTGCCAACTGCTGGAGGAAATTGGAATTATTTGATTTTGAAAGGAGATATTGCTCAGGAATTCTCTGAACCCTAAATTTACCCTAAAATTTAGGGTTCAGCACCGGTCCAGAGAATTTTCGTCAAACAACTTTCTCTAAAATCAAATATTTCCAATTGTACTGAAGCGGTTAGCTAGAGGACAGGCTGCTCGTTCTAGTAAATGATAAAATTGCCTCGTTTATTCAGTTACAGCAGAAAAAATAGCCAAAAAACGGTCTTCAACACCACTTCGACACAATTTCTTCAAATAACTTCTTCCATAATCAATCATTTCCAATTCTGTTCATACTGCTGCATTCAGGAAATACTGCTCTATCAAACTAATGACAAAAGCCCCCGAAATCTTCATCTCTTCTCGAATTTCAGCTGGAAATTCAAAAATTATATGACGGTGCCAACGTGTTAACGTGCTCCACCGCTAGTGTACTTGTTAACACTTGTTAACTCGTGTGGACATGTCGATGTGCATTGCAAACAACGTTCTTCGCACAAACTTGTCTTAACTTGTTTACAATGGGGGCTTCGTAGATTTTTCGGCTAGGTCAAAGGGGACTTCGTGATTTTTTCTGCTCGAGCTAAGCTTGTGCCGAACTCTGGTCGAAATTCTATCCATCTTATGTTTGGAAGAAACGGAGATGAAAAATAATCGAGCTTACTTCGTCCCGCCCCTCCCTTCCCAAAGTGATGGTCCCCCTGGATCCGACCTCAAAGTGAAGGTGGGCCTCTGTGCCGGGGTATTCCACCTATGTTTACTAGAAAAATGTCCCCCAAACACTGCTTTGATGTTCCCAGCTTTCTTGGCTCTAATAGCACGAAGAAGGAACCCATGTTCCAAAATGATACGATTTTTCGGTCATCGAGTAATCTCACAAAAATTTGATGGCTGATCGAAAAACAATCAGAATATTTTGAAAGAGGGAGGATGTACCTTAATAACAAAAAGAAAGATGAGAAGTGATCTAGTAAAACATCGAAGATAGCGAGCCCTACGAAGAGAAACCCGTTGCTTTTACCATGAATAACTAAATTAATGTTGATTAGCCAGCCTAAATGATGGCAGCTCAGGCAGTAATTCTGGACCCAAACACATAGAAATTAAAACACAATTAATAATTCTAGTCAAGGAAAATAGGTAGAAATTATGCTAGTTTTTTACCTCAGCGTTCGTCCGAGTTTACCAAATGATCTTCGAGCAACATTTGGAGAAAACCTTGATCCAAATCCGCCTTGTGCTACTTGGCTAGCGTCTAACTCCGAGTACGAACGCTGGCGCTCTTCACGAGATGTGGAGGAAGTTTGCGACGATGACGAACGTTCCCGTACATGTATAGCGGCAATCTCTAAACACGATAGAATGAGGGTGCCTGGAAAGAAATTTCGTAACACCAGAGATTGTACTAAACGGTTAACTAGCCCAAATGTGAGTGAGAAGGGATAGTTAGTACCATCGAAGCATTACTACCATTGCCGTGAAGGTGATTGAAACAATGTATGTAGGTACCATACCAAATAAGGGAATCTTACAAAGTGGCAGTGGCCTTTCGCAACAGAACTCTGACCTATGAGGTTTGCTACGCAGATATCAAGTCCTCCTTCAAAACCTTCAGTGTGTTCTTCAACACAGACTTAAACAGTGTTGTATGGTCATCGTGGGTAGAAACAAATCAGTCGTTGAGTAGGAAACACTAACTAGTTCAGACCTTTTGTATGTATATCCTCCTACATATATGTATAATAATGTAATAATCTTGGTAGTGCAGCAAAATTTTCAAAATCAAGACATTGGCTTACCGAAAGAGTACGGGTGAGCTGGAGCTCAATAGTGTGGAAAACGCCCAGGTGCAAGTACACATGTAGAGTAGGGGGACGCTGGCAGGCTATGGTCGGGAAAACGCCAGGATACGAGTTCACCGATTGAGAAGGATGCGTCTACGCCAAACCGCGGGAAAACATCATATGACAGTATATACAGTTCCGGCCAAAACTATATAGCCTTTTGGATCTTCCTTGTTAAATTCTGGTGTAGTAAACCTTCGCATGGAGAGGAACCAAAACATCTTTTTGTTGTATGCACTTCTCGGTGCATTGTGACCAACTTAACATCATAACCAAGGACGAGTGAGCTAATTTGGCAGAATTCTGTACTTTGATTTACTGCTGGACTTACCTCAACTTTGCTTCGTAAGCTTTGATCAGTGATCTGCAAGCTCACGCTTTCTACCAGATATGAATCAAATCTACCTAAAGAAGTATATTACTGCTGAGATACTGATTACAAGAGCCCCTTTGTGATTCTTTGGAGATGCAATGAACGAACTTTGATATTTGTGAAGAAAAAAAATTTGTCTAAAGAGAAGTACTTGCCAAAATTCAATGATTTTATTACATAGCCTTAATTCTCTACAACTCTCATTAAAATTTCAGCTTCAAAGCTTTACTCTAACAGAAGTTATACAGGAAAATTCAAAAGGCTACATAATTTGGCTGGTAATGTAGATCCGACCAGGCAGATCGGTAGAATACACACAATTCATAAGACGGACTTCGCATATGATTAGGATTTGATTTTTTTTTTGTGATTAGGTTTGCTTCTTCATAATTTTCTGAGTCGAAAGTTCGAAGGCTTGGCACATACCCTACGTGGTTGCTTCATCCTCCTTTTTAGCGTCGCGTAGGGGTGCTAGCAGAAAATAAAAGTTTGTTTGTGTATGTTTTTGTGCGTTTGTGTGTATGCTCCGAACAGAAATCGAGGGGAATCGACCGACCCGAACTAAATTTTGCATGCAGGTCCAAGAGGAGCCGGTGGAGGTGATGGGCCACTTCTGACCTGACCTTATTGACTACCTTAACGATTGTACTATCTGTTCCAAAAATTAGAGCAATTCAATGTTTTGCGTGTAGCTACACAAAACACGTCAAATCTTGAAAATTGAGGGCTATCAGTAGCTGGAAATGTGCCAAAACATGTCTTGCCTATGACAACTGGCGAGACTTACCTCACCTTGGAAGCCTGCCAAGTGGCAAGATTGGTGAAAAAGACAGTATCAATTTTCCACAATTTTTGTCCAAGGGTTGGTGAACACGTGTCTACTGGGGCTTTTCGTACGCTGAACACGAATATGGCAACCATTTCTAACGCCAGCATCTGTTTATTGACTTTATCGATTTTCTTTTTCACCTTCGCTCGGAGACAGGCAAGGACACCGTCCAATGTTGTATCCCTGAACACGAATATGATAACTGTTTTGCATGAAGTATTGATTTATCGATTTTATTGATTCATTGCTATTCTACCCAAAGGGCGGGGAAGACATGTCCACTGAGGTTCCTCAATACGTTGAGTATGAATATGACAATCATCTTCGCACGAAATGTCGATTTATTTATTTTACCTGCCGTATGTAGCTGCTATGCGACGTCATCCGGCTGGCCTGCATGGCCCGTCCAGGAACAACTTTGGATGTAAAATCTTCTTTCTCACTCCTCCCTATTCGGCCCTTCTGGGCAGTTATTCACGTCCCCTGCACATAAAAACTCGGACTTCCTCTATATCGGAGGGTACCTGCCAGGGCTGTGCGTTAGAAAAATTCCAGATTTCGTTAATCCGTTAAGTTAGGACAAAAATGGCCATTATGCGTTGATGCGTTGGTTCGTTACTTTAGTAACGCACAGCCCTGGTACCTGCCTACCCGCGCAAGGTACGGCGCGGCATCTCAAACTGTGGTACACATCCAGAGTCACAAATTTTCAGCAATAGATATAATATATCGTTTTTCCATTTTCGCGTGGAGAAGGTGCAAGGGCATGCCTACTCTGGTTTCCCCACATGCTGAAAGCAAATATGAAGACCGTTTTGCAAGAACATTTGATCTATCGATTTTATTGATTTTTCGGTGTTCTGCATCATGGAGCGGTGAATACATATCTACAGGGGTTCCTCAGTATGCTGAATATGAATTTGACAATTATTTTGCACGTCTTCATCAACTCAGACCTATCGAAATAAGTTTGCCGACTTTTCGCTCTCGGTTCGGGGGAGAAGTCGCTTGAGCTTCGCTAATATGATGATCACCAAATCAAGCGCATTTTTAATAGATCTATCGGCAATATATCAGGTTGGTGCGTAATTAATGCGGCTTTTTTCGCAACTTCTTTTCTCGGTAAAATTTGAAGTTTTTCATATGGTTTTTTTTTCTTCATGAAAGCAATCCTCTCATTCCACTCATTAAAGGTGCAATAGAAAGACACGACCACGTTCGCGATAATATGCTCTATCACTTCAGGAAAGGTTGAACAGAACAGTCATTCTATGATTCCAGCAAGCCCTTCAAAGAAGGACCAGTTAGCAAGGCCAAGTTGAAAGATTATTCATATCCGTAAAGCAGTGGCGGACGCAAAAAGTGGGCGGGAGGGAGGGGGGCGTGGGAGGAAAAGTGGGGTCTCCGCCGTTTTGGGGACCCGGACGGAAAATAAAATTAATAAAAATATCAATTATAATAATAAATAATTAATAAAAATTGGGGGGCGAGATGGCGTAGTGGTCTAAGGCGCTGCTTTAGAGCACCATGTCCCCACGAGATCCCGGGTTCGAATCCCGCCGCCGCCGCCTCTCGTATTCGAGCGACAAGCAGTCGTGACAGGCCGGCTCAGGAACAGCCCACGTCACATCCATATGATCAATGACGACAAATGGTTCTAAGATAGAAGCTACGGCGTCCACGGGAATCGACGCGCACTTTCGGAGCCCGGTTAGTGTGAAAAATATGCGAGGGTCCTCGATGTTTCGCGAACGGTGGCATCGGAGGCCAGAATGCGAATCGTTAAGGATCACAACGTAGCCAAGACGCGCATTGCGACTTTGAACGTCGGCACGTTGACAGGCCGCTCATGTGAACTAGCAGCAGCACTACAGCGACGTCGAATTGACTTGTGCGCTGTGCAAGAAACGAGATGGTCTGGTAGCAAGTCGAAGGACATAGGTCACGGCTTCAAGCTAGTCTACAACGGCAGTCCAAAGACTAGAAACGGTGGGGGCATAGTCGTCTCTCAATGCTTCCGCGACTCGATAGCCGAGGTGCAGCGTTTCGATGACCGCCTCATGAAGGTCGTTATCATCACCGAAAATCAACGCCTTTACTTCTTCTCGGCGTACGCACCACAGACAGGCTGTTGTGACGAGGTAAAAGATGAATTCTGGATTTTGCTCGACGAGAAGACCGCGGCAGTACCACAAGAAGACACAAGTGTCGTCGCAGCAGATCTAAATGGCCACGTAGGAGTGGCAAAGGACGGTTACAGATGCCATGGAGGCTTTGGCCACGGGACACGGAATGAAGATGGCGAGCGCATTCTGGAATATGCTGACTCTCACAACCTAGCCATAATGAATACAAAATTCCGAAAGACCCCTTCTCACCTCGTCTCCTTCTACAGCGGCAACATGAAGGCCCAGATCAACTTCGTTCTCGTACGACATCGCGATCAAAAGCTAGTTACCAATGCGAAGGTTGTACCCTACGAGACCGTGGCCACGCAACATCTTCCGCTTATCTGCACCATGAAAATCATGACGCCAAGGAGGATGCATGACGAACTATGTGGACCAGCACGAATCAAGTGGTGGCGGTTAAAAGAGAAGGAAGCCACAGTAACTTTCACCATCAAGTTGCCGCCGGTTACGACCGTCGAAGAGACCTGGACGAACGCAACAAGAGCCATAGTAGAAGTGGCACGTTCGGAGCTTGGCACGACTAAATCAGGTCGCCGGAGAATTGACAGACAGACGTGGCTATGGACGGATGAAGTGAAAGCAAAACTGCGCGAGAAGAAACGTCTCTACCACGCATTCCTCGGTAACAAGACGGATGACAACTGGCAGAAGGATCTAGAAGCGAAGAAAGCAGCAAAGAAGGCTGAGGCTGCCACAAGGGCCGAGCACTAGGACAATGTTAGCAAGAAGCTAGATGAGAAAGATGGTGGAGAACGCCTCATCTACCGACTGGCGAGATCTCGCCAGTGGTAGACCGAAGACGTCAAAAAGTTCTACGGAGTTAACGACGAACGCGGTCATCTCATAACAGACCGCAGGAAGGCAACAAAGAGGTGGTGTGACTACTTCGAGAAGATCTCAACAGAAGAATTCAGCCATCTACCCATTCCACAATTACCGCCGACTTACGGTCCTATTCAGCCAATCACCGTGCATGAAACCATGTCTGCGCTAAAGCGGATGAAGCCAGGAAAAGCGACGGGTCCTGATGATGTAGCGGCGGAACTGTGGAAGTCAAGACACTGGAACTCAGCAGAATGGCTGACGGCGTTCTTCAACCAGGTCATCGCAGAGAAGAAGACCCCTGTGGATTGGCAGAAGAGCACCACAATCTCGATCTGGAAAAGGAAAGGCAACCCTGCGGATTGCTCAAACTATCGGCCAATACGTCTGCTGCCTCACAGTATGAAGGTATTCGAACGCATCATCGATCGCCGAATACGCGACATCATCCGAGTTACCACGAACCAGTGTGGTTTCATAGCCAACTGCGGAACGACGGATGCAATCCATGCGGCTCGATTGATGATCGAGAAGCATCGAGAGAAGCAGAAGCCACTGCATCTAGCATTCCTCGATCTGGAGAAAGCCTTCGATCGCGTGCCACATGAAGTCATCTGGTACGCGTTGCGGTGGCACGGCGTTTCTGAGGAGCTCATCGAGTGGGTTAGGATTCTCTACGCGGGCCCAAGAAGTCGAGTGCAGGCGGCCGCGGGCACGTCGGCAGAATTCCCCATCTCCGTGGGTGTACATCAAGGATCAGCCCTCTCACCGCTTCTCTTCATCAACGTCATGGACGCTGTTACTAGAGACCTCCAGCGACCGATGCCATGGACTCTGCTATACGCAGATGACGTCATGCTCGCGTCTGAACAAAAAGAGGACCTTGAACGACAGACGCAGGCATGGAGTGAACGACTAGCGCGATTCGGTCTTCGGATCAACGTCAAAAAGGCTGAGTATATGACGACCGATATGAATGAGCCCGCCACCATTCAGGTTGATGGCAATGATCTCCCGAGAACTGACTTCTTCAAGTATCTTGGCTCAACACTCTCAATCGATGGCAACCTCGCCCATGAAGTCGCCGCTCGCGTCAACGCTGCATGGTTGAAGTGGCGTTCCATGATTGGAGTGCTGTGCGACAAGAAGATCCCGGACCACTTCAAGTCGAAGGTGTGTCGAGCTGCCGTTAGACCCGTCGCACTGTATGGTGCAGAATGTTGGCCGGCCACCAAGGAAGTGGAACGCCGCCTGGGTGTGATGGAGATGAAGATGTTACAATGGATGGCTGGTATCACGCGTGTGGACCGCATATGCTATGAAAAGATCCGAGAGCGGTTCGGCATCGCCACGATCGCTGACAAGCTCCGCGAAACCCGCCTCAGATGGTACGGCCACGTTCTGCGCGCCACAGTCTGCAAAGTAGGCCTTGACCTTGAGGTCCCAGGAAAACGGCCAAAAGGACGGCCGAAGCAACGGTGGTTGGACACACTGCATGCGGATCTGAAGCATGTGGGCGCCCACCCAGATCAGGCGCACGATAGAGCTAAATGGCGTCAGCAGATCATGAAAGCGGACCCCGCCAACAAACGGGACAAACGCTAAAGAAGAAGAAGAAATAGTTAATAAAAATTATATTAAAAACAATAACAAAAATAAACTAACAAAAATAAACCAATACAAGATTTTTATTTGTATTGTAACGTATTTTCGAAAACTTGGCGACCCATTCTCGGGGGGGGGCGCCCCCCTCCCGCCCCCTTCCTCGCCTGCGTCCGCCACTGCCGTAAGGGACAAGCTTCACAGATGAAGTAAAGAAGAGGTCGGCCATCAAATTGCATACACCAGGAATGATGCGCTGCCTGGAAGAGGGCTAAAACTTGTTAATGAGAATACTGTCCGAATAATTCAATGTAGACCATTCGACAACCGTTCTTCCTCTCAAAAGGCTCAAAAAAGCATTGATATTGGCTGAGTAGGTCCGCACGAAGTCAAACAGAACAATGTTCAAATTTCGACCGATTTTCTGCAGTAAAACGAGCAAGCTCCATTTTTGAATATCGTCACTCGAACCTCCTTCGCTTCTGCGGCTGTCAAAAGTTCCTTGTGGTCGAAATTTGATCGTCGAGCTCTCCCCTCTTCATCTGTAGGATCGTACCTCTCTATTTGAACCGTTTAAATAGTTTTTAACTTGGCTGTGCTGATTTTTCTTCGCCCAAAATTTTGTTGAGATCGCGGAATGACTGTGCTGCATCCCAAACTTTCCCAAAATGGTAGAGTATGAGATCGCGGATGTGGATACGATTTTCGATAGCACCGTAATTAAATTAAAGAAGAGGATTATTTACTTGAAAAAGCCATTGAAAAAGCGTTGATTTTTAACGACAAGGGGAGTCGTGAAAAAAGCCGCACTAATTATGCACCAACCAAATAGTAATTGCCCTCAGCAGTCTGAGGTAGCCGGGGTAGTAAAATACCTCAGCGAGGCCGGATATACAATGGAAAACATTAAATGCCGGGCATCTAATATTTTCTATTCATGGCTCCTTCCCTCTTGGGGAGATCTTTTGAAGCACTATAGATGGCATACAAGACTTCACTCGTTTTCTTAACCTCGTATTCTTACTCACATGTAACAATTACTAAAGCAGGAAACTTCGTAAAAACTGCATGGATTTTTTGTGCATAATCGCGAAGAAACTTCTCTACCACATCATAAGCGTAGCTCGAAAAATCGGTCGAGTCAACGAATCAATATCTTCGCGCAAAATGATTGCCATATTTCTGTTCACCGTATTGGAGAACTCTGTAGTGCGATGTCGTCGAGATGGTATTCTGTGCATCCTCATGAAGCAGCTATCAAGAAATCTCGTGCACGTTGTGGTTCACAGACATGCTCCACCACAGTCTCTTCTATAGGATCTGAGAAAATGGGCCAATATCGATCAGCATTAGGAGTTCCATTCCATGTTGAGGCGTTATTTATGCTGCTGCGAGGAAAAGTTCCCGCGTTGTCTAAATGGCAAAAGCAGGAACACTCGCAACGGGCAAGGAATTCTATTACCAGGGTCAAGCGTAATGATGATAAAAAGTCGACCCCCATAAGACCCCCTCCCTTTTTGCCGCCGAAAGTACGACCCGCTCCCTATTCGCACACAAATACTCAAGTGAGATGAGAAGTGAGAACGAAAATGCAGGCAGTAGAGGAACATTTAAAGGAAGCTAAGCAGGTGCGGAGAACAAATTTGGACAAAAACAAGAAAAATAGAGAGGTTAAGAACTCTCAAGAGCAGCTAAGTGATCACACAGACATGCATAGTGTGATCGAATCCGAGCTGGATCGCTGTGAGACCCAGCTGTGATCGATGGAAGGCCGGGAACATAGTGAAGGGGTAGAAATGCGCAGGAGCACTTCAACGAGTTCTGGACTTCGAATTCGTTATAGCAGCAGTAGGAGTAGAGTAGGAGTAGCCACCGCGTCCACCGCCAAGGTTTCGATCCCCTCTATCCGGGAATTTTGCAAGAAGTTGAAATGTACAGTATCGCTCTAGCAGGTCATTATCGCTCTGAAAGCGTAAGTTCAAACTTACTCAGCAATTTACTTCAAATTTGTCATGAAAAATATCGATATACGTACTCCGAGGCTAAAATTTTTGCACGAAGTAGAATAATGTGCGCTTTTAGTGGACTCGAGATAATCGAAATGACTTTTTGCCGGGTTGCAGGACTGAGTAGGACTAGCGGTATGAACATGCAAAAATGTTCACCTAAGACTTTGGCCCGCTCAGAGGCAGGCTTGTAGATGAACACGAATAACATCCGATCTAGCATGTTGAGCTGCCTATTTTTTCCAGTTTTAAACAGTCGAAGGTTTGTGCATTCAGGCTAATTAGCTCCTTTTTTCGTAGTTGCCTCCGATGTGATTCAAGTCCTTCGATAAAAACATGTAAAAAGGGCCACTTTTATCAACGGAAGTTCATCACCGTAATTCCCGTGCTGAATCTTTTCTCTAGAACCAACAGATCTGAAACTCGGGGATAAATCACAGTTGGGTGGGCTCTATAGAATGGCTTTTTGTCGGCTCGCAGTACTGGGAAAGACTGGAAGCACGAAGCAAGACAGGAAGTTCAAAAATTCCCACCTAAAATTTTGGCTTGCTCGGAGGCATGGTTGTAGTTGGACATGAATACCAGGTTGAGCAGTCACTTGAGGTGCCGATTTTCTTCTCAGTTTAAATCGGGCAAAGGTTTGCGCTCTCAGGCAGTGTGGTCCCCTTTCCCGCAGTTGTCATCCTTCCAGCTTCGATCTAGTCGATAAAAACAAGTGAAAAAGGCCATTTTTATCGACTAAACATCAGTTCGGTTATTCCTGTGCTGAATCTTTCCTATTGAAGGTGGAGAGCTGAAACTCTGAGGCAAAGCACATTTGGGTAGGCTCCATAGTAAGGCTTTTTGACGGCTTCCAGGGGTGAGCAGGACTGGCAGTACGTATGAACGAAAATGATCGTCCGAAATTCAGCCTCGCTCGGAAGATGCCTGTAGTTCTACTGCAAGTGCTGCAGGAATTCTCCACCACAACCACGTTTTCCTTCTACGACCCCCCTCTTCGCCCCCTTTATGCACTCACCATTTGACCCCCCCCCCCTCCTTTCTGATAATTTACCAACACACGCTTAACCTTTACCATGAAAAAAAAAAGATTGCAAGCACTTCGAAGTAGTAACGAGGATTCAAAGGTTACACACAGGTGTACCACTACTATTTCTGGCCCAATACTATGTTCTCGTCCTGACAATCCTTTAACCCTTATTTCCTAGACAGTTCCGCAGAGAAATTCTGCTAATGCAAACAATCTGTCAGTGAAACTTGAATTTCGCAGCACATTAGTGCTGGTCCAAGAAACGCACCACACATAGACAGATGAAGATCTAGATACGAGTCTGATGACTTCAAACAAGGTTTCAGTTTCTGACACGTGTTAGACACCTTTTTAGAATATGATCCCCGAAATGGCAAGGGTTAATAAGGGGTGGGGAGGGGCGAAATATATATACTTTATTGCCCGTTAGAGGCAATAAAGCAGGGCGAACTATGTGTACAGTGGCGGACATAAGTATTGCAACAAATCTTCTGTCTGTAACTTCTTTCAGAGCAGAGCTGCGCGGCTCAAATTTTTATTTGTTTTGCAGGTACACATGTGGTACTACGACAGATAGATGCGACTTGATTTCGTGCATTAATCTCTTTGGGAGAAATTCTTTAATAGGTGAGGTCGAAATTTGGGGTTCGACGATGTTGACAGCCACCAACAAGGAAATGTTTACAAACGTGGTTTCTACCTGAATTTAATTTATTACATTAGTTCCGAAATATTTCCACTAAGAAATACATGTAAACACAGAATTTATTGATATCTGCCGGCCTTGCAAATGATCGGTTTGTCGTAACCTTCTGCCGCAATTTCTGCCATTCTAACTCATTATTTCATGCCTGTTCTAATGTCAGAATTTCTCCTTACGATACCTTTGTTCTCTCTAAAGATGTACATCTCAACCATAATCTCTACCCCTCCTGGGAAGTGAGGATAACCCAGCTAGTTTGGGTGGAGCCAATAGTGCACTTCGCCGAGAAATGTGGTTTGGTTCTCACCTTGCTCGGGAAAATCGCTTTCCTTGGACGTAACTGTGCATAAAGAAGCGCCAAGTTCTCTATAATGTTGTTGCAGACAGTAAAGCTAAAAGTTTCCTGTTTTCTAAGGATTAGGAAGTAAATCAAACCAAAGTATAGTGAACTACGCTGAACAACAGAGGGGTGGAGTTTACTACTTGACTCTTGTGGAAGCACGAGAATTCTGTTCAATTGCAATATA
>KN729090.1:0-33403 GCA_000816745.1 Ancylostoma duodenale
TACTACAAAGTTCGAGCAGGATTCGTTCAGTACCAACAGTGCTGTGAGTACTGCAAGGTACTTTTTCAGGTGTGACTCCTATCAAAATCAATTGAATCAGATTATCTTTCACAGTTAGGTAGTACATCGCAATTTGCAGTCATGTGCCTGTCTCCAGAAATATCCGTGCAGAACCTGTCCCTTTATAAACGCTGGAAGCAGTCCTTCTGGCAGAATTTTCGCATGATAACCCCACAAACTCTTGCCAAATTCAATTGACTCCAATTTCCTACGATAGTAAGAGTAGAAGTAGTATTCGTAATCTTACTGTGGAAGTTGAGCAGGATCCGTTCTGTACCAACGATGCTGTGGGTACTGCTGGGTACTTTTTCAAGTGTAATTTTGAAAACAAATATTAATTTTACGCTTATTTCAGTCAGAATTAATAGAATTAATGAATGAAAGATTGTTAGGTTCAATCCCCCTTCTTTGCTCTTTTTTCCAAAGGAGTGGATGATTATTCAACCGAGGTCCAAGTCCCAGATACGAAGTCCCTTTTGCTTAGCTCATCTCTTAAGAAGCAGCACTTGCCTCGAGTCAAGTCTTTGCCGAAGTCTGCCTACAACCATCTCTTGGTCAGTTTAAACGCGTTATGGCAAGAAAATTGCTTGGCCCACAGAATCAAACCGTGTCTTGTTCACTGTTGCTGTTTCACACGGTATATTCGGTTTTTTGATATGCTGAGTTTCAATGCTTTTACTGATTGTACTCGGGGTTCTTTATTTATATGCACTTGTACGTCTTCCTTAGGAAGCATAATGAATAGAAAGAGTAGGAAATGAGAAAATAATACTATTTAAAAATGAACTGATATTAGGTTGGTGCAAAAATTATGCGCGTTTTCAAGCCTTTAATTTCGAACCCTATAACTACCTCCAAAATCAAGTATTTCCAAGAAGTTCAAAACCATTGTAGTAACTCAAAAATCTTTGGCAATAAAACACATTATCTAATGCCACCGCGCATTCCGAACTGGGCCTTCTGAAATCGACAACTGGGCGGGAGACAATTTCAGTATCTTTTCAGTCCGCGAGGAAATTTTCTCGCACGAAGTCGTTTTAATGCTCGGAGAAGTGGTACGCGAGAGGTCTGCTGCTTATGATGTATGAAGCAAAGCTTCCTAGCCTAGCAGCTCCAGCCTGTAAACTGTCTGGTGTGCAACATTTGGTTTGAAGGAACTGTGAAGGAGGAGTGAATCCGTTTTATTGATAATGAGCAATGCCTACCTCACAAGGTGGAATTTCCGGTTTTTCTCATATGTATCTCAGCAGCGATTTTCCAATACAGAAGAACCAATGAACTGTAGTGAACGATTTTGCAGCAGACCACCAGAAGTCACCGTGACCTCCATTTAGTGCATTTTCCATCCCTGGCAGAGTTCTGGTGCTTTTTCCTCGTCCAACCATCCAGGAAGGGGCTTTACATTGTCGTAAGGGGTCTGTCCTTCACTGTATATCGTAATTCGATTGAGATATTGCTAAGAAGGTCCAGTCGGTCAATACTCTGATTCTTTCCCTAGAAGGGAACGACCTAATGAAGTTAACGGCTTAATTCAGCAAAAAGGCACATGTTGTTTGTAGCGAGTCCTCTTTGCACATCGTCATCAGCTGGTGGCTGATGACGATGTGCAAAGAGTTGGAAGAAAGGTCTACACTAATTACCCATAATTTCAAAGCAAAACTAACCACATCGAAAGGTAAGGGAGCAACCTTGCAGTCCGCACTCTGAATCGGTAGTGCACTACGGCTGCGCCTGAGGATGACGACTTCATTAGAGGATTTGGATTTGAGTCATACGGATTTTACGGATGGCTTTGCTGGGTTTTGTATTACGGTTGCCGCTGTGGAGCTTCGGATTATGAGCCGACCGTCTTCCGTCGGCTCAAACGGATTTCTGCCTGATCGCTGCTGTTCGGCCTCTTCTAAAAACTAGCACGCAATCAGGCTCCGACCAGCGCGGTCGGTCACGTAGATCAAAAAGGTGGCGTTCGCGACACACTCGGTGACACATCCACAGCCAAAACTATGATGGTATTATCAGCGGTTCCTGCCGCAGTGTCCCGAAGTTTTGGTCCACAGAAGTGAATTTGGCAAAAATTCGGTCTTGGCATCTTTCGTTCCGAGATTAAAAATTCCACAAATGTGTGAAATTCGTTCTAAGCAGATGAGGGGCCTGAAAAGGCCATAAAATTTGCTACAAAACAATGTGTAACTTCTCATACATCTGCTGAGAGAGACCGGAAATCTTCAGCATCGAAAATGATCCAAGGAAGAACGCGCACTATTTTTGCACTAACTTAATACAATGAAGTTATTTTTGAAAATTCAGCGTCTGCCACGTTATAGCTTTGGAGAGCATGTCTTATTCGATCGATAAGGGCAAGAGTGTAGATATCTTGAAGTGTCAACAGCATGAACAGAAAGAAATTACACGGGACGTGAACAAGATCTCAAAAACGTCATTGTGGCTTCCGCAGACGTGTATTATGTAGAGAGGAAAGGAAGGAAAGGAAGGCGAAGTTGTGCATCGGGTGTGAAAAGGAAGGCCATTCACTGTTTACGAACAAGGAAGATGGGCAAATTGCAGGTGCTGTTCGCCTCCTTGCTCCTTCTAACATGTACCTACCCATTTAATTACCATTTAATTATTATTAATTATTTTAGTGTCGCTCCGTAGGAGCATTTTCATAAGGACAGCACAACCGACCATTCTGTCGACTGAATATTAGGAGCCTTCTTCGTGGGAATTTCTCAAGAAGACTCACTCATGGCTGCGCAAACGTGTCCATTTCCATGATAACCAGCGTTGCACCTGCACTGCCATCCACCGCTATGCGTCTGACTACAGTGAGCATGCATCGAACAGTTAGAACATCGAGGTGTTTCTGAAACAACAAATTCTTTGAAAATTACCAGAAAAATGGGCGTTGGATTGGCATACCTTGTGTTTCACATTTGTGGTATCCATCACCAACAGAACCAGGTTTACAAACGCAAATAAAGGTGTTTTCATCGTGCTTGTAAACACATTGTGCGTTAGCGTGACAAAGACGTGGCTCTTCTCTGCATGTCTGAGGGCGAGCGTGAGGAACACAACGAACTCCATCACCAGTGAAGCCTAGAACAATGCAGGTAGACGTCCGCAATCAAATTTGTCGCTCACCTATCAGCGATCGCGAGCGTGAGTATGCACATACCTCGGATGCATTTGCAGACGTACGCGCGTTCTGTTTCACCATACACACACTCGGCGTGCTCATGGCAAGAAGAGTGATCCACAGGGTTGCACTGATCTGTAAAGAAAGGAGTAGTTCAGAACTTTGTTTATTTCTTCGAAGTACTCACACCAAAAGTGCTTATATCGAATTTATTTCTAGAGCACACTTACCAGCCGCCGTACACTGTCGCACTCCATCTCCGCGGTATCCTGGCAGACATTCGCAAATGTAGCCTGACGTTCCGGCAACCACGCAGTGTCCATTTTGGTGGCAATCGGTCGAGTCACGGCATTGATGGTGGACATTTTCTGAGTAAATAATAGCAGTACGGGTGGAGGAGGCTAATTCTACCCGCATAACAGCAACGTTATGCATGCTCAATTTTCGTTCAGAAAATATGAGTACTGGAGTCCCCCTAATTTCTTTTTCGCAATTCGCGCCCCTTTTTGGTGTCTTGGTGTCCCTACCTGTGAATCCCAACTCCTAGGTCGAGAAAAACCTTTGGAACTTTGTTTCGAACATCACTGGAACAATGGAGAAAGGACAAAATACTCCGGATTTGCAGCTATACCGTGAGCGCCGATAGAGGAGAGCTTTTTGCTGACCCGGAAAGCGGGCAGCACGGCCGTAGTAGCAAATCAGAGCTTTCTTGATATTCTCCGTAGTGTTTCTTCTTATTCGAAGTGAACTATCAGAAAAAAAAACCCTAGTTTTCGCTATAACGGCGACGATTACAGCGCGAGTGGCATGGCGCTCTATGTATTTTTCCCGAGTCGGCGAAGAACACACTTCTGTCGTCGGTCAAGGTAAATACAGTCTTTCTCAAAAATCCTTGCGTCACGCTACACCGCCCGTCAGCTGAGCTACGTGGTATCACGTATGATAATGGTGATGTGGTACGGATCAGTAGATGGGCAGTGCAGCGTGAGGTTAGGATTTTTGAGAACGGCTGTATGTACAGTCAGAGGGTGCACCAGCATTGAAGTTAAGAGCGTGATCGGCACTGTGTGTCAGTTCCAAATGCCGTCGTGGAAGGACACCATGTCGCGGCCAGTTTCACTTACCGGCTCCTTCCTGTTGTGGAGTTCCGCTGTGGATTTGTACACAAATTTTACCATTTCCAGCATAACCTTGGTAGCATTCGCAGCGGTATATTCTGAAGAGTAGTTTTTTTGGAAAAATTTAAACTTAAGTAGTATTTTCGCAGAAGATATGTGGGGACTGTGGATAGTATTGTACTATGCATATATGAACCTGTTGCTGCTGTCATAAACACATTGGGCGTTCTGGTCGCAATCGCGTAGTATGTCGCAACCCGGCTGCTCGTCTAAAGGAAAGCTGTTAGTAAAAACTGAAAAAAAAGAAGTGGCGAAGAAAGAATACTTGCGATCATATATCGACACTGGAAGAAATTCAGCATTCTAGCACTAAGTGTGTCATCATTTCTCACTTCTTGTGTAGGTAATTTTGAAGCTTTTTCCAGACAGTTACCTCTTCCGTCAGCTCCTTGTTGAAGAGAACACTCCACTCCATTACCAACATAAGGCTCCTTGCAGGTACATTGGTAGTACCCGAGTGTCCTACTGTAAGAGCAAGTCCCGTGCTCTGAACACTCCTCGTGCGCACGACATACCTTTCCTGTAATTAAAACCATCATCAAGGTTTAATCAGTTGTTGCAAAAGCAAAGGGCCTCACACACCTATGCTGCCTTCCGGAGCTCTCGTTCTCTGGTCATGATCTTCGCCGTCGGACAGTGACTCACATGAAACTCCATTACCATGGTATCCTGCCTTACATACACATTCGGACTAAAAAAAACCTCTTTCTTCTGTTTATTGAAGGGCAACACTCGCTCAAATTTCGGAGTTTGAGATTTCCACTTTCCACCATCACGCTTAACCCTGTCGCCGGGCAGCAAGAATGAGGCGGAACAAGTTGTTCCCGCCGAACGCCAGACGAGTTCTGCCGCAGGCGGCAAAACTCTGTGTGTGGCTTTGACCACGGCCAACCGTCTCAGAGGCATTTTGTTGCTGGGCGAACATTTTTTCGTTGCCACCCTTTCGCCGCCAAGACGGCAACGATGACGCGGCAGAAGTGAGGAAGGCCCCAACCAGATTCGTCGAGGATGAAGCGCTGGTATTTACGTCAGATATCTCTGTCTCTCTCTCCTCTCCCTCTCCCACTCCTTCCCGCCCCTCTACCCACCCATTCCTCCCGCTTCCCACCTCACAAAGTGGCTATGTGAGGCAAATGCACATTCAGTAGTCCAATATTTTGAGTTGAAGTTGAACCCCTTCATCCATTCAGTTATTCAATTTTAGCGGGTGTGTAATAAAATCCATGCTACAACTCACTCCTCCACCTGGTGATGGCAGACATTCCGCGTTGCGGTCACAGATATGATGCCCACAAGGCTGTCCTCCTCGTTGAGGTATATTGGCATTGAGTCTAGGATCTTCATGGCGTACTTCTAAAGCTAACTATTGGACTTAGTTTGATTTTTCTTACACTTGAAAACATGCTGACCTTCTGGCGGCCCGCAGTGGTCGACACCATTGCCCACATACCAACCACGGCATCTGCACTGACCGTGGGGTGACCCGTCCACGAAAACGCATTCGCCCCATTGATGACATTGTTGGTGGGTACTACAAGTGCCCTAAAAACTAATATATGAGGTTGTCCCAAAAATATGGCCGTTTTTTGATGTGCGCATTCCAAGATTTGTGATTCACAAGAGGAAGATACTTGGTGGAGGTGGCCCTTCGTGATGTGATGACTTCTTTGATACTTCATGCAGTTTTGATCGCTGATTTTGAACCCATCGTTGAGATTTCCTGCGGGATTCTGTATAGTGGTGTACACCTATTTCTTTCCGTGCAGATGTAGTACAGGGTGGACCAAAATTATGGACACCAGATAAATTCAACTTCCTGAACGAAGGAGCTATGATAGCGGGGAGATCCCTGAGAAAGAATGTTAGGCACTCTTACAGCAACAATAATCTACATTTGCTTTGAAAGTTACTCCATCAGTGTCGATGTAGGGCCTTCAGACTTACCAGGTGGATGTTGTCTGTGGCACGCAAGTAGTGGTCACTATCAATCTCGAGTTTTTGTGAAAAGTACCCCCAAGCCCATCAACACCAATACATATATGGTTACTATATTAGCATGTACTCGATCTAGGAATCACCCAAATAGAGTAATCCGGTGAGCGAAGGCCGAAGGAGTTGGTCGGCCACCGACTGAAGTTGACGATTTGAAAAACGTTTGCTAGCATCATTCACGGAGCTTCTTTTGAACTCCACGACCGAATGGTACTTGTTCTCATTTAAGAAGTCCCTCTTTAATTGTTTCCTCACAGTTATCCTCATTTATGACTTGATAATGTTCGTTCCACGAGAGATTTTATTGAAACGGCCCATCGGCCTGCGTCGGTCACACGCAGTTTCCCCGCGATTTTAGCAGAAATTTTTGAGGAACGGTATCGTCCGCAAATGAAGCTAACGCCTCCTGTTACCAGGGTTTTGACACATTGTACCACTCTGTGGATGAAGTTCTTGCACAATTTTGAATGGCTACCACCCTTGCGTGTCTAGACGTTGTTGCGGTGCTAAGTGGTAGTGACAGAACGATAGGTCTATAATTAGCTAATGGTTGAAACCGACAGAGGAAATGTTAAGAAATCTTGAAAGAACCTTGCCAATACTTGAGCAAATTCACAGCGGGCGGGCATACCCATAATTTTGGCCCACCCTGTATTGCGTGGTAATGTATGGGTTCCAGGTTTTGCTCAGTAGCTGCTTTATTGTCTTCAAACTAATGAGCTCTTTCCGAGAGAACAAGGTTCTTGCTAGCGTGCTGCCGATGCAGCGCCCTTACACCGATTCAAGCTCGTATATGAGGACTGTGAGTGAGTGAGTGAGTGAGGCATTGACTTTGAGTGCGATGCTCTGGAGATCCTCCTTGTCAGCTCCAAAAACGCCCAATAGTTTAAAAAACAGTAAAGCAACTACCGAGAACAGCCTGGAGCCCATACATGAGCAATCTATGTTAAATCTGCGCGCAAAGAAGTAGGTGTAATTCACTATGCAGAAGAATTTTAAAAAAATTAGGCTGCGGATTCGGAATCATTGCTAAAAAATGCATGTAGTAGCGTTTACCGCATCACGGAGGCCAATTCGACAAAGTATTCTTCCCTTGTCAGCTCAAACTTGAGATTTTCCTTAGCAATAAAAACTATTATCATCAGCATTTCCAGCAGATTTTTGCAATTGTGTGGAAGTTATGAACACAAGAAAACAGAATTCATCGGTGTTGACAAAGTACGAAAGGTTATTTTTTATTACACATTAATTCACATGAATTTTGCAGCGTTTTCACTGCATTTTCAAAAGGATACTCCATTCAGCAAAGTTCTGGCCAACACAATGTACCTAGGAGAGATCCAACGTGTCACTGAAAAAATACTCGTTTGGGCGTTAAACTGCGTTGATTTGCCTAACCAGCTGGTAGAGAGGCACTTCTTAGGCTCACCGTACCCGAAGGATCCTCTTCCGAATCTTGAGCCCCAGGTTGTAGCAGGCGATTCGTTTAGTAAATTCTGCTTTTTACCTGGTTAAGCTCCTGTCGACTAGCTCCAGGAGTACTTCATCAATCAGAAAAAGTTACATTATCTGGGAGGTCAAAATTTATTGGATGTATCCAGACATGTTTCAGCGATACAGACTGGAGAAAACTTCATTTTGTTAAGCAATCATTCGGCTATCTCCGGACTCTCAAGCTCCTCTTCCTGCGCGCTTCACTCACGTTGCTTCCGTGTGACATCTTCTCCACTATGGGGTGTCGGCGCACTCCCACCTCAGCAGTGGACCTTTCGATTGACGTTTTCCAAACTACCAAGCACCACCGCACCTGCCACGCCAACGTCCTTCGGTGGATCCATTTTTCAGAATTTTCACCATACCCTGACTTTGGCTCACCTTTCACGTTACTGTGAACCCGTCTGGGAAAACCCGTCTGACTGATCTTCGCGCAGCAGCGGATCCACTTCTAGCACCTCTCTCCTAACTGCGTCGCTGACGATCCTCTCAACCTTCCTGTTTCTCGTCTATCCGGTTCCTCCCCTTCTCTCTAAAACATACCCACCCACATGCTGCCGTTTTACATGACTTGATAAACACAGACCAATAACTCAGACACTTGGTGCGGCCGCCCCCCCCCCCCTCGCCCGACCACTAGGTGCCGACCGGCCGAGCGGCTGCTGATCACCGGCCGGGGTCCAGCCCATCACCGAATACCGGCCGGGCAGCAGCCCATCACCGGCCGGTATGCGGTGATGGACCGGTCGCTCTACCACACCTACGACCGGCCGGGGATTGTTTCATGGCCGGCCGGCCGGTCGACCATTAAAACCTTTTGGCCGGCCTGATCGATCATGATAACCTTCCGACCGGCCCACAGTGTGTAATTTCGAACATCTAGCCGCTCAAAATTATTTTCTGGAGAATCTGTGGATAAATTCTCTCACTTTTTAGTATATATACTCAGCCTAGTCTGCTGCTTGTAAGCGGTGCACGTGGCCCATGGAAGCCAAGGTTTTAGGGCAATTTCTAATACTTCTGCAATAGAGCCTCAGATTACACAATCATGTATTGAGAAAAAAATTTATGTGCAGCAGCTGCGTCACATATATTTTAGTCTCTATGCTTAATTACAAACAAATAAGCATGCAGAACATGTACATGAATTAAGGTTTCAAGACTGGATACATTTCCACATAATGAGCCTGACGTGAACTGACATATTAAACTGCTAGATATTTTATGAGATTTCGCATTTTAAAAAGATCGTAATTCTGGACTATTGCTCACATAAATAGCCTAATCGGTCCCTGAATGTCAATTCACACAGAATTTTTATGAATCCTAGGAATTACAGCGGAATTTATTAAGGTTGGGATTGATAAAGGTGGTCGCCTGTATGGTAGATCAACATAGGAGGTCCTTGAAGACGATATTATTCCACTTTTAACTGAGATTTTCTCTGCCAATTTTTCTACTGCTGTTGTTTTTCCTCTTATTGGTCCCCACCTCCCTAATTTCAGTATTTTTCCATTCAAATTATAACCGCAGAAGTGGCGCTATGCTTTTCCTCACTTGCCTTCACCATGTGCGTAATTGGCGCGAGTCTAACAAATCTTAGCTAATGCTCAGATAGACCTCGTGCCACGCAACAGTATTGTTTACCATTGCCTGCAATGACATTCTGAAAAAGGAAGTCCTTGCAGAGTTGCAAGCTCATTTTCTTGAAACATGCCAAAAGATCTGCCCACGAGAGTGGCGGTTTCAGCCTATATAGACGTGCTTTCTGTAGGGATGAGCAGATGGTTGCAAAAATAACACACATGCTCGAATACAGAAAGATTAGTGCTAGCCACTGCACATATTTTTTTAGCGGTATCTCGTGGAACTTTTTTTATATCTCACCGAAAGCGCAATTACTTCATGCGCTCAATCACTCATTTCTCAGAAAAGTTTGGATCTATTCCTAATGCGTGAGAAATGTGGTTACTAGGAAATATGAAAGTTTGTTCCAACATCTATTAAAAGTGTTCGAAATAGGAAATTCAGACGACAACAAAGACGGCAGAGACAACTCATGAAGTACTCATCTGTTTTACGTAGGAGGTGTTGGATTGAAATGGTATCTTTTCGTCATCTAATCAGGCCCCGCCAGGTGATCGACCACAGAAAAACCACTTGTATGATATGCGCGGACTATAGGCGAATACTTTGCTGCAGTAATCGAGACGTGATGCGTTAGGTCGAAAAATACATTTTGAGCGGCTAGATTTGCGAAATTGCACACTGTGCGGCCGGTCGACCATGGGAGCATTGAGACCAGCCCCGTCGGAATGCTCGGTTAGTGGTAGGGTAGTGCTAAGGGATGAAGGCGTCAGCCGATAGAGACAGATCAGAAGCACGAATGGCCGAGTGGATGAAGCAGCTCACTCTCAAACATTCAGAAACAATGGCCAGGTTGGTTCGATTCCTAATCGGTGGTAGAAGAAAGCTAACACTGCGAAAGGTGGGGGATTCGCAAAGAGGCACCTTTTCCTATTCCTGATGAGAATTTGCTGATTTGTGCTGCCTTTTTACCACTACCACAGCCGCGACGAACCCGGAGCTTTTCTGTGCGAGGCACTGTGCAACAGGACGCCAAGCTGCCAGAGGTTGTAACACTACTCGCTGCCATTTGAGGAGTACTTGTGGACAACTTTGCCCTGAGCACGCGAGTTTGAGCAGTAGCAGCTGTACCCGCTCGATTTGGAGCAGTTCCAGCTGAGCGGAAGCCCACCGCCGGCCGGCCCGATCTATCATTCCCGGCTGAGTTCCGACCCGGCGGTGATTCCCCGGCCGGTAATGCCAGAGCAGGGCGGCCGCACTAAGTATCTGAGGAATACCAACCCAGACAAACTTTCGGAACTTCCGCGAAGTTTGCGGATTTTCGGAACTTCCGCGAAGCCTGATTTACTATTGGAGCCCGTTTTTCGGAACTTCCGCGGAAATATGACGTCACTCGTCGATTTTTTCGGAAGTTCCGCGCAAGTTCTCCGGAAGTTCCAAATGGAGACGCAGAGAAAAAAGCACCTGCCCCTGCAGCTTGACACTTTTCGGAAATTCCGCAGAGCTCCGAGACAGATAGAGTGGTCCAAGAAACTAACATATCAAATGGCATGTTTTTGTTCAACTTTTATAGTGGTATGTTGCGGTATGCTGTGCTTTACTTCAGCCAGCCATATGAGAAGCCGTGGTAGAATACTGCGAAAAATTTTCCGCTATATTCCCTTTGAAATTCATTTCGGAATGCCCCAATAATGACATCTACAATGTCGAATTTTGGGTAAAGCTCGTACCAGATAAATGTACCCCTGGGATTATTCCCATAAAAACGAAAATTTGACGGACTTTTACCAAAGAGGAACTTTCCATGTCATCAGTGAAGTTGAAATCTGACGCAGATATGTAGCACAGTCAAAGGACAAAGCTGCTTGAGGTTCATCTTCAGAAAATGAAGCCACTAGTGTTGTAACTAGTATTACGTGGTGGAACAACTTTTGATGGGGATCGTGACCTCACATTCTTGGTCGGGATGCGTGGAGGTGTTTAGCCATCCATGTTGGTTGATTTTACCTTATTGATCCAGTTATGGTTGACCAAAATCCATTATGCGCGAGTTATGTCACTCTTGTTCGATTTCAGAAGTTCCGTGGAGCTTGTTCGCAACTTCAGCGGAAGTTCGGAAAGTTTGTCTGGGAAGAGTTGCATTTGCATTGTGGTGTTAACAACGGCCTCTTCCAAGCGACGAAAAGTGGACCAAAACGCCTGTCAGTCAAAGTGGAAATGAAAATTTCCACACATTTCATACATACCTTGACACGATATATCGTGATGCTATCAGAGTTTTCTGGTAGGGGTTGGTTCTGTTGCACACACACACAACGAACATAAAATGCCAATCAGTATTAACTATGATGTCCACTTCTCACTAAAAGTGGCTCACTTTCCCGAAGCATTTCGTGGCACTGGTTATTAGTGGGATTGAATAAATGGTGTCGCAGGTTCTACACTGACCGGCATTGCTTTTGTTTGAGATCTACTTCGCCTTCTCATTCGTCATATATCTTTTCTAGGATTGTCAAGTGATGGTTTACTGTCTAACAGCCTGCTACCTGTGCTGCGGACGTCAATCACACCAACATGTATTAACATGTTGAAGACGTATCCTTAAATTTAATAAGTATTTCAATCGACAGTGCGCCAAAATTTCAACCCGGATTCTGGAAATAGCGGGTTATTAGGAAAAATACCAATGGACAAAAAAACAAAGGGGAGTTGTAAGTGTTTCTCAGGATGTTCTATAACAATGGTTAGCTGGTTTGTCCGAAATACGAGAGTTCAAGGAGCCTTTTTACCTCTTTATCTTGTTCACCGGACAACGCGTCCACATCGTAACTTGCAGCCTTCTAAAAACACAAATTTTGGGGTTTCTACGAGTAAGAAATACAAGGTTGCAATCAGCTTGCCGAGTAGAGTAAGAGAATGGGAGACTGAATTATCGAAAATTTTGCCTGGACACTCCCTTTATGCATCATCTAGGAAGAAGTTACTCAGTCAGTTACTCAGTTATTCGCAGGCGCCAAACATAAACATACATAGGCCGAACACATCTCAACAGCAGTTACACGGGGTGGTCTAAACTTATTTTGTCGCCTCACGAGCCGTGATGGCTATGTGTTATCACCACCTCTGGGCGCCTGCGCAACCCTACTGCGATAATGGACCCGTTGTGGTTACAACCGTGCTGGACCGTCCCTCACGATAAGGCAAAGGATCCACTTTTGCGGCAATAATGCGGCAAAAGTGGGTAAACGCCTGGAGACGGATCCAGCGGGGTGATTAGGGTGCACCGGTGTCCAAAAGCGGGTCAACGCCTGGGATCGTGTACATTGTTGAAAAACGTCATCCTATTATGTGTGATTCTTGGGCCTGAGAGGTTTTGTAGGTGGAACTTTTTATTAGCGGCCTGACGGCTCTATCGCCGTCCTCAGAGGCCTGCAAAGAGAATTGGCTCGAAAAATCTGGAGTGTAACCCGCGAAGCACCTCTGCATGCTGTGCTAGAATCTCGATATCATTCCAAGCACAGAATGCAGGAACCGCGCAGTACCAAGAACGTAGCTCACCCGCTGTTCCACCGGTAGTGTAGATGTTGCCGCACTTCACTGCCGAACTTCAAGAGTGAGTATTGCCATGTGTAGACACGAATGATGATAAGCAGTGCGCGAGATCTATACAGGCAGTATCAGGCAGTTCATAGTGGCACGAATGGCATGAAGTCATTTTTTATCGAGAGACACTCATTTTTGTTGTTCATTGGAGGATTTTGCACCGAGATCCAGAAAGCCTCCAATGTTTTTCTGGCTGATATATCCGTTTCGTGAGCCAAAATTGTGCACTTCACATCAAAGTCGTTTTCACGTTGTGATTCCTTGTGTGCCTCCCAAGTGGTGTTATTAAGCTTCCACGCTGTTTGTCCGCCAGGTGTTCTTTGATCCTCACCCCCAAGGCCCTTCCTGTCTCTCCAATGTAAACTGCGTTGCACGTTAAGCATTCTATCTGGTAAATAACTCCCGATTGTGCACAGTCGCCTATTCTACCGTAAGGGCAGATTACACACCTTTCACAGATGCAGTGCCCATCGTAGAGTCGATTTCAAATAAGCTGACTTTTGATGTTTCTATTGGGAATATTTACTAATCTTATATCACTATGTAACTGTGCTTGAACAATACAACACCGAACAGCAGAACTTATGCTGTCAAAGATGAATGGAAGGCAAAGTGGTAGTTTGTTCTGTAGCAAGATATCGCCGCTCTCAACATGGGACCTGCTATTACGCTTCCTCCAATGAACAACAAAAATGAGTGTCTCTCGATAACAAATGACTTCATGCCATTCGTGCCATTTTGTGAGCTATGAACTGCCTGATACTGCCTATATAGATCTCGCGTACTGCTTATCATCATTCGTGTCTATACATGGCAATACTCACTCTTAAAGTTCGGCAGTGAAGTGCGGCAACATCTGCACTACCGGTGGAACAGCGGGTGAGCTACGTTTTGGGTACTGCGCGGTTTCTGCATTCTGTGCCTGAATGATATCGAGATTCTAGCACAGGATGGAGAGGTGATTGGCGGGTTAGACGCCAGATTTTTCAAGCCAAACCTCTTTGCAGGCTTCTGAGGAAGGCGATAGAGCCGAAACGTCAGACCGCTAATAAAAAGTTCCACCTACAAAACCTCTCAGGCACAAGAATCACACATAATAGTTGAAATGCCGAGGTTTCAAGAAAAGAAAACATTCGAACTATTACGTCACCCTACTATTTTACAGCAGTGGGAAGGGCGCCTCGAAGCTAGAAAGCACGAAGTTGCGAACAACCGTGGTTTCGATAAATGTGGAATGGTCGGGGTGGTGTGAGGAAGATGTCACATGGAGGCAACGCGAGCGAAGCAAGCCACGAAAAAAAGCTTGAGAGTCCGGCGTTAGCCGGACGATCAGGCTGGCTGTACATTATTGGGCTCAGCCTGTCGAGTAGGTCCTGATCCTAACAGTACCCCAGAATCGAGAATCAGGTGAGACACTGCCATTGAAGTAACTTGTTTGAATTTTAAAGGAACTTACCTTTTGCGGTTCAGGATGAGGCTGCTCCTCTGGTTCTCGTAGAGATTGAGTCAATTGAGTTGCAACTAACGTCGCCTGAGCTTTTTCCGCTTCGGATTCTTCTCCGTGGAAAGCTAGAAAAACCGTGTTAACTTTGGAAGATTCCTAGTTTAACCGTCAACACCGCTCACGCACTAGAACAGTGATGCCCGTCGCCTGTGTAGCCAGGCCGGCACTGACATGTGAACGATCCGTCCGTATTGTGACAGACAGCGTAGTGATCGCACGTGTGATCTCCACGTTCGCACTCATTCAGATCTATATATAGATCAAAATGTGCTTTCTAAACAGCACAAGTAAAGTTGGATACCTTGACAACTCCAGCCAAGCGCGGATGACTGGTCACGTTTCGCCTGATACCCTGGTAGACATTCGCAGCGATAGGAAGGACTCACTGGGCGACAGCGCATGTTCGGCAAAGTGCAAACATGTTGACCTTCAGCACACATGTCCTAAACGATAACGGTGAAATGAAATCATGCGCTAAAACACACAATGATCGAACCCGGCTGATCTCGGCTGAATTTTGCACTTGTTGCTGGGCTTGGCTTTGATGGCGGCGCTCAAAATGAGAGCCTGGCTCCGCCTGTGCCTCATTCGATGTTGATGAGGGGCTGACTGATTGCGCATAGTTTCTTGATCCGTATCTAGAAAAAGGTGTATGAAGTCTCCATGAAAGCGAGAGTTCAAATTTGTGTAACACTTTTCCTTCTATTCGTTTGACAGTTGTGCTAACAACGCAATGCTAATTGTATCTCTAACTCGGATGAAGACTAGTTCAATCCTCAATTCGAGCTTGACTCATTTTGACAAGATTGCCAAATTTCCAGAAATACTTCATGGAGCACTTAGTTGGAATGTCCGACTCTGATAAATCTCGGCAATTTATTTAATGTATTCTTTTTTTGCCTGGACCTTACAGGTTGTCAATTGATTCATGGTTGATTTCCTGGCTGACGTTTCAGCAAATTGCCTTCCTCAGAGTTGGGCGACTCCGCGTACAACCTTTCCGGCCGAACGTCTTCACAACTTCATAAAGGGGATCACAAGTCTAGTTTTTGATCACAATCATGACTAAGAGACCAAATACGCATCTATGGGTCATTAGACGGCATACCCGGCTTCGCTCGGGTGTTTTACTACTATGGCTACCTCAACTAATGAGGACAATTGTTAGTGCAGGTAAATCCATTGCAAATGCCCATAATTTGGTAGTAAATAGATATATTAGCAGGGCTCAAGTGACCCTTTTCCACCGACTCGTGAGCGAAAAGTCAGTGAATTTATTTCAGTGACAAATTCATGGAAAGCAGTTGCTATGTTTGTACTAGGTGTTTAGCGTTTTAGATTGACCCAGTAACCACATTCTTACCCCGTCTCTTTCCAGAAGCAGGAAAAGAACAGAACAAGTTACTGAGTCAAAATATCCGTATAGAATCATTGTCATATTCATGTTCAGCGTAATGGAAAACCATGACATATTTTCAGCGTGGGCGAAAATAACGAAAAATCAACAAAACCGATAATTTGACATTCTGTACAAAACAGTTATCACATTCGTGTTCAGGGCATTGACAAACCCTAGTAGCCATGTCCCTACCGACTCCTTGGCGAAAGTAACGAAAAATCAATAAAATGGATAAATCAAACGACAAAGCCCTATAAATACACATACTCACTCTACTTCATGTAGGCAGATTCAAAAAGAGTGAATGTTGGTGCACTGCCCCCATGGATGGTAGGTGGGGTAGCCAACCACAAAAGTTATAGCAGCCGCTGAGTGACCAGATGAGCTAATGTCCACAACGCCGACGCTGCCTTTCGTAGATCAGAATAGCAGCTCAATATATGGCGCGAATTCAATTGAGAGGCAGCTTTCCTTACAGTTAATTTTCGGCTTATTAGCGCATTTTCGGCGTCAAATGTACATTCTCAGCAAGAGATAAGGTACATTACACCTGGGCTCACGCAATCATCTAGTATTTTGCAACATTTCACAGAAATAGGAAAAATCTCTATAATCAATAAACTCATCGATAGAATCAGGTCAAAAGTAGCCTGTGACCTCCGCACGCCTCTGGAGGGTCTACCTGCAAAGTTTTGTCTAGATCGGTTAATGTTCCGCGCTTTCCATGCGTAACATACAAACGCACAAACACACAAACTTTCACATTTTTGTATACAAATAAGGTAGCGAGGTCATATTCTCAGCGGACCGTGCTCTACTCGTCACCATGGAATAGGGGACTAACTAGTTCTAATAATTCTAATAAACTACTAATTTTAGAAAATCAATTGCTACAGAAATAATGCATATAAGAATTGCTCAAAGTAACATACCGCACAATTCCTTCATTCACATCATAAGCAACGTTAACGCGTTTCACATGAAGAACAACGGCGTTGTCCTTGTCGAACTGAAATACAGTTGAAAGGACCCGCGATTACTATCTGCGCGACAGGCTTAATCTTAACAAAAGAAAAAGCTTGTGCTGGAATCTGAGGCAGCAAGGTCGCGGGCGGTGTGCAACAGTTTTAATCGTAACATTTCGAGATGTCTTTCAAAATATCACCTTTTTATGAGGACACTCATCATATTGAATCATCTGATCAGCAGTCATTCTGATTGTTCTCGTCTCACCGCCTTCTCTGAGAACAATATCCATGGCAGTGTACGATCGCACGAGTCCTGAAAGCCATAGCTAAACACCAATGTTATGGCATTGTGAGAAGAAAAACTACTAAAATAAGATGCCACCTGGTCTCTCTCTGCGGTACTCTTCTTCATAATCTGGAAACTGAATTTCAGCACCAGGAGCTACGTCAGGCAATGTTCCCGACACAAATACCTAGAAAGTGTCATGTATCACTAACGGATATAGTAAAGAGAGAGGAGGGGGGGGGGGGCATACATACTTGATGAAATAAGTGAAAATTTTGTAATAGTTTATATTCACTTGTTTATTTTTTATCACTTTTATTTGACTAATCACTATAATTTACTTAATATTATAGTGAATATTTCTAATCTTTTTGTTTCCCATCCGGGTCTCCAAAGTGGTGTTGATATTCGTGTTCAGCACCACAAATAACGCCCTATGCGCACTTTCAGGAAGTTTTGTGCCACGGTACGCATATACATGTTGTGTTATCGTTCTGATTGTGAGTCACTGCTCTATATTGAACCCAGTTTGCCTCCCCCTCTGAAGTTTCCAGAAACTATGGTGCAAACTGAATGCTGTGTTTGTGGTCGGACGATAAGCTTTTGAAAAAAAAACTGGATTCACTGTACACCTACAATTTTGCTATGAATGTTTTTTGCAATATATTATAAAGCGGGTGTCATATTCGTGTTCAGTTAGCCAAATAACTCTGCTGTGCAACGCTTTCCTGGATTCTGAGAGAAAATGCATCCACAGCCTTTACAGTTTGTCTATATTACTTTACTGCACTGCGTTGTGGTAAAAATTGACTGTCTATTCCTGATCAGCGTCTGAAATAACCCCTGTGAAAATGCGGGAGGCTAGAGAGGAAGTACTAAACCTATTCGATCTATCTGTAGGTCGCACAGTCCGATACGTAAACCGCCAATGTTCCGTCATGTGTTAAAGGAGGATTAATGCCATAGTAGGCTTAGGCTTCGCGCAGAGTCTGGGAATAGCTAGAGAGAAGGCGAGCGTTTAAAGAATTGAAGGAAACCTCTTTGAAACAGGTTATGATAAAGACGAAACAAAATCCAAATTCTGGACACGACTTTTCCGCCAATCTATTGATAAAATAGTTTAATTCTACTCCCACTAACTAGAGGTGCTATTTTTGCAGAAACTAGTGAATAGTGTGCTCCCTTTTTTGAACGAATTAGGTGATTACGCATTAACGAACCAACGAGTAACGGCTATTTTTCCCGTAAGGTAACTATTAAATAAGTCAACGAATCTCGATTCCTTTGTAATTCACTGTCTAGTTGTGTGCCTTTATGATAACATGAAGGGCAATGGATTCCAGCTGTGTGCTGAGGTAGGTGTGCCAGTAGGAAAAGACAGATTCTTCAGGCCACCGAGAAGAGGGCACAGTATTTCAATTTTATGCTGTGTGTTGTAGAATTCCCATTGCGATTGCTCATCCGCCCTAGTTATAACGTTAGTTATATATAGTTTTATACAGTTTTGTTTTAACGTCGAATTACAGTTTAGTTTTTCAAATATTGGCTGACTCACCCTGTAATGATCGACTGTCGCAAGCAGTCGTCAATATCAGTGGTGAACGACAAAAATGAGCAGCAAGGTAGTGATTGTAGGAACACAAAGCTGGGATCTCTACCACTTTGGAATCCGGTTGGCCGGAATTTAGAGAGAAGATTGTTCAGTATAGTAATTTTAACTACTAATAGAAACTATATAGAGAAACAGCAACAAAAATAAAGATTAGAGGAATAGCTAGTACGGAATTCCTAGCCATTCTATGAAGAAGTTTCGGTGTTTTGACGACCCATTCTTAGGATAGGAAAGGCGAGCACCAAATTCAGGAGGAGCATGCGCAGCGGGCAGAAACAGCGAAGAATTATACGCAGAAAAGAGGAGAAATAAGTAGGGAAATGACTGTTATGAGTGATCTTGAACTCAGATCTGTTTCAGTTCCCACTAACCGTTGCTTTGAAGTAATGGTATATGTCGCGTCCACTGAACTTTTGTCGAATTGATACTTGATAACGATCACCAATGTGAAGAGTCACTGTACGATTGAATAGGCCACCAGTCAGCTGGAAGCCATTGTAGGCTGTCGGCGACTTTACCTGCAAAGTTGTGCACAAAGTCAAAGTCGCTGACTCGTTAAATTCTTTCCGCAGAGATCTGCAAAAATCGTCGTGTGAGCATCAGGGTTATGACCATGGTAGACTATTGTATAATATTAGGTTGATGCAAAAAAAAATGGCGCTTTTTCGTGTTGACTTTATTTTCTTTCACAACTTCAATGAACGATAACTCCGGCAGACCATAAAATTCCTTCAATTAGCAGGAACCACTGCTTATCGTATGAACAGGTCGCTGACGCCGTACGTCTATATCTCGTGGGGCAGCGAAGCCAAGAACAACAAGAACCTCGTCTTCATATCGTCATGTTTGACGAATTTCTTCTCCCGGAGGAAGAGTTTCTGGAGCTGGAAAAGGTGGTAGAAATACTACAATTTCCTTGAAAAATACGATGACTACACAAAAGTTCCTCATTTAAATTGTCAAAGTTCAAGCCAGCTCTCGGAAGGAAATTTTGGCCGAAATTTGGGTTGCAGAAAATGGGCTTTTGAGCGTCTCAAGCGTATTTCCCGGCACACAGTTCGCGACTCTTTGGGGCCAATACAGCAATAGGTGTTGTTGAAGGTGTACTTTCTGGAAAGCAGGTTGGAGAGAACCTTCCAGGAAGAATCCTAGAAATAACAAGGAAAATGCTCCAAAAAGTGCACATCCACATTCCTCCAACAGCGAAGCCGTTGCACCACAGCTCACATGTGGAGTAATTACTGGCATCATTACCTAATACAAAGAAAGTGTTCTGGGCTGTATTGCCTGTGGTGTGATAGAAAAAGCACGGAAATTTGAAAAATTGAACACGAGTTTTCTGGACATTTTCGATTACTGCACTTCTGATAACTGCAGGAAAAACCTCTTATACTCACGGAATAAAAGAGCTTCCTCTGATGTACAAGCATGTTACCTTGCCTAGATGTAATACTTTGTCTAAGCGGAAGTATATGTTCTTGAAAAAAGCGGCGCCATTACTTTTGCATCAACCTAATAGATCAACTCGGTAACCTCTCAGCTGTTTGAGAACGTTGCTCGCCAGGTTCCAAGTCAGCTGAGTGTCGTATACTATGCACATAACTGTAGAACTATTTATATTAAATATGTGCGTCGGTCAAGCGTGAAATGTACGCGCATGCATTTATGGTGGGTTTTCCAACAGACCGGACAACGCGGCAGATACATATGTTTAGTGGGGTCGTTTTGACAGTGCATTTCCGCGACAGTGGCCCTGCTGGCAATTGAGCAGGCAGCGCGGTCGGTGAAACATTTGACCCACGATTGATGCGGCTTCTTTGACGAGTTTTATCTGTTCTGTTGTGTCTGTTCCCTTCTTTAGTTGCTCTAAGAGCTAAGAAAGAGCAATATAAGAGGGAACAAGCAAAACTCTTCAAAGATGCCAGATCAATCATAGGTCAACTTTTTGACCGACCGTGCTGCGTGCTCTAATGCTACAGGGCATTCACCCCGGAGTAAACATCGCGTTGGAGACAAGCGCGCGAGCTGATCCATTCCAATAGATCAAATTTTCAATCGAAAGGTTACGCGCGTGTGGTTTTTAGCTGTTCGGACGTAGCCTTTCGATCAAGAATTTGATCTATGGAATGGATCAGCTCGCGCGCGTATCTCCAACGCGATGTTTACTCCGGGATGAATGCCCTGTAGAGGGCCGCTGTCGCGGAAAATGCACTGTCAAAACGACTCCACTATACCCACACACTGAATGAAAATACCGCACGGCCGCCGCGAGGGCACAAATGCATGCGTCTGTTCTGCGTGCGAGCTGTGTCAGGGTTGCGACTGGGCGTATCCTTCATTATATGGAGGCATGTGTTTCAAAGGCAAGCGTCTAGTATAAAATACACTCATGAAATTTTTTGTAATTTTTAGTGCAGTGATGCGTCTACGGACATTTACCACCCACACGCGCAGAGCCAAGCCGTTTTATCCTTTTGAAGTTGGGAAAAAACAGCCGAATGTGGTTCAAAAATGCCCTCATTGTACCATCTTATTGGCCTTCTTACAATTAGATCAAAACTGACCTGTCCTTCCTGAAAAAAGTAACAGGAAAGCGGCTTTCTATTCTACTGTCTCACCAGCTTCTGATGCGAGGCGAGTGGTAATCGTTCGATAATCCTGCGATGGGCTGACAGTGACATGCGGGATCCTGAGCCTTCCATGTTTTTAGCTGGTGAGACAGTAGAATAGAAGGCGTTTTTGTAGATCTGCGCGGCCTTGCAGATCTAATACAATTTACCGCGAACAGAGCAACGAAGTCATGTGACGCTGTTTGCAGATTTCTGCGGACAGAAATAATGGAGCATACTGTTATCCTTCTGCTCGGAATTTCATATAATATTGTAAATAGATTCCCGTGACAGCTATAAAATGGAGATCACAATTTGGATTCTTGATTCAACCTACATCTGCAAACAACCACCCCATAATCGATCCGATGGAGTTCAAAAGCAGGAACGGTGAGCCGAGATCTGATGGGATCTTTGAGACTGCTGTGTAGGCGTTCCCATCAGTTGCTGTGATAAATGTGTGCAGATCAGTCCGTTCAATCGACATCCCATTGATTACTCCCTCGAATGATCCGGAAATTCGCTGAGGATCTCCTGAAATTCTGTCGGGTAACAAAGAATGCGAATCCTTCGATGCGAACCCTTGTATCATAGACGTGGTTCATTATTTCTTTTGTCAGAAATGTGGATGTTCTAAAATATGAAGAGAATTGTGTGCCACTACCTTGCTCTTCGTGATCATATTCAACTCGTGTTTTTAGCAGAGTTCAAACCAAGAAGTGGAAAAGTGCAGCGTGATGTAAAGTGAAGTTGATGAATATCTACGAGTACGAGATGTTGAGGAAATTCAGAGTCGTACTACTATGTCAAAAGGGTGTGGAAAAGCTCCACGCAGTCAGTGTAATACCTATTGAATAATCAATAGGTGTGAGCTTGTACTGTTCTTCCCTCAGACTAATTTCAAAAAGGTTTCCCTTATTTCTCCGAACGATTCCCTTCTCTCTAGCTACTCTCGCACTCTGTGCGAGGCCTAAGTCTACTACGGCATGAATGCTCCTCTAAAACATGACGGAACATCTGAAGGTTACGCATCGGACCATGTGACCCACAGATGGGTCGAATCGCTTGAGCACTTTCTCTCTAACCTCCCGCGTTTTCATAGGGGTTATTTCAGACGCTGATCAGGAATATGACATTCAATTTGTACCAAAACACAGTACAGTAAGGTAACCGTGGACAAACTGTAAAGGCTGTGGTTGGTCTTCTCTCAAATCCAGAAAAGCGTTGCACAGTAGATTAGCTAACTGAACACGGATACGACACCCATTTTATTATATATTAGGTTGTAAGAAAACTTTCCGATGGTTTCGCATACGATTTTCAAATGCTTCTAATAAATAAATACCTATTAGATTTCGCACATGTCTAGATACTGTTTTAAAGCGCATGATCCCGCCAACATTCTGAAATGTGAGATCTATTTTTGCGTCTTATATTGAAGGTGTAATTCATTTCGGAATAAACCCTTCAAGAATGCATAAAAATTTTAACATAACGTTGTATGATACTAAACAAATTTGGGTGGAGTAATATGGAGACCAATCTTATTCTCGCTGGTACTTTCTCTCCCCATTTTATTGTCGAGCGGTCTCAAACACAGGCACCAAACTTGCTAACCCAAAATTTTGATTATGCCGTTTTTCTCTCTGGATTTAGAGCGAATTCAAGTGGGATTTCTCCCACAGCAACTACAAACATGAACAGTTTGCGGACACTAATTGCTGGATTTTTGGGACAAGTCCCAAGCGCTTTGCGGAAATAACAGTATTTTGCCACACCACGGAGGGCGCCTGAATTTTGTTGGTCGGACTCTCCGGAAACGCGAAGAGCTCGCATTGTGCATTATGTAGCACAGATCAAGCTCAAACCAAGCGCCGGTTATCAGATCACAAGTATGTCTACTGAGCGAGAACCGATTTGCCAAAGTCAGTGACTTCGAGCACTGCCCGACCCAGTTTTTTGCGTCATAGTCCATGGATTTCTGAAGCAGCGGAGTGGAACTCCTGCTGTAAAAACGGCAAAAGATCTGCGGCTGTTATGGTGCATACCTCGATTGGTACCTGGGCTCATTTGATTTTTTATAAAAAATTTTGTCGAAAATTTCAAAACAGTGGAAACTTATGTTACAACCTAATAATATATTGCAAAGCACATCCAAAGCAAAATTGTAGGTGTACAGTGAATCCAGTTGTTTTTTCAAAAGCTTTTCGTCCGACCACAAACACAGCATCCAGTTTGCACCATAGCGTATTTCTGGAAACTTACGAGGCAAACTCGGTTCAGTATAAAGCAGTGATTCAGAAACAAACCGATAATGTTAGATTGGTGCAGAAATAATGTGCGTTTTCATGCCTTTGTTTCCGAACCTCATAACTCTGTCCAAAATCAATCTTTTTCGAAACGCTTAAAAGTTTGTAATTCGGAAATCTTTAGCAATTAGGTAGATGTTCTCCGAGTACCGTACTTTTCTAACAGGGCCTTCTAGGATCGACGAACTTCCGGAGGTCAATTTTGGTGTTCCTTTAGTCTTCGAGAAAATTCTCCTGGAAGAAGTCGTCCAAGTTCTCGATGAAGTGGAAGTCGGTGAGCGAGAGGTTTGCTAATTATGATGTATGAGTCCTAGCTTCCCAGCCCGGTTGATCCAGCCTGTGGAGTATCTGTCGTGTAAGGTCTGCTTAGGCGGTGCTGTGTAGGACTGTAAAATCCATTTTATTGAGCAAAGCTGAGCTCACACAGTGAAGTTTCCATTTCATTTCATTTACGAAAGAATGGGTGGTCTGCAGTGAGCGATTCTTGCAGCAGGTCACCACAAATTCGCCGTGACCTTATTTTGGTGTTGCTTCGGTTTCTGGGAGTGCTTCGGTGTACCTTTCTCGTCCAACTGTCGAGAAAGCACTTCGTTTTGCCATAGAAGGTCTAGCTTCATAGTTTATTACTAAACGACCGAGTGTTTGGTCGCAATTCTTCCACTTCGAAGGCGTGAAGCAAACCTTTTAACGAGGATCAATGTGGTACTCGTTTAGTATGCGCGACATCAACTCGTCGAGCTTTTTCACCCTCCTTCCCTCACCAAAGGGAGGGATGATCTGACACCAATTACCGGCGAGGTTCTGCGAAACCAAACATGCTGTTTTGAATGGGTGTTCGTTGATAATTTTCATCAGTTGGGGGTCGCAAACCTTAGGAAGACCTATGCGATATTCCTTACTTTCGAAGCACGGCACACCGAGTCGAAAAACCCGGAAGCAGCTTGGCGAAATGAATTCGCACACACCTCCTTTGGCAATACTATGGTGGTATTCCGAGTGGCTCCTGCTGCAATGCCGCAAAGTTTTAGCTCGCTGAAGCCCGAATGGCAAAAAATTTGGTTTGCCACCTTTCATTCCAGAACTAAAAATTCACCGAAACGTGAATTTCTTTCGAAATGCATAAGATATTTGAAAAGATATGAAATTTGCTACAAGACTATGTGCAACTTCTCCTGGTAGGAAACACCTGAAATTTTCTGCACCGAAAATGAAGCAACGAAAAACGCGCATCATTTTTGCACCAACCTAATATAATATGTATATGCAAACTGTGACTACTTAGAGGGTTGTTATATTCACGATCAGCAACCTTCTTGCGGAGCTTGTCCAGATTCTTAAAGTAATGGCTATCTGCTGTTTTGACAATATTAATATTGTAGTTCTGTAGAAAATTATTAGCTTGCAAAATGGACTCTGTATTTGTTGTTAGCACACCGAATGTACTCTTGTTGCTGGAATATCTACAAAGAATAAATTAGGTTCGAAATTGGCCAATTAGGGAAACCTGCTTCCCTTTTTTTCACTTATATGTACGAATACTATTCCATTTTCACGTTCCAAGATCAATTATGGCCTCTCGTTTACACGTCCGGAGAACGGAAGTTTTTGCAGAGGTTTCTCGTTTCCAGCACTGGCATCACATAGTATAATATTGTCCAAACACACAGCGCATGCTACTACATACATGCAGTGGAGGCCACATATTTAGCACACCCACGATTTTGGACCCCAGAATTATCTGCATATCTCAACCCTAGAATGAGCAATCAAAACCAAATTCGCGTATGTGTTGAGGCTCCATGCGGGCTTCCTTTCTGTTGCCCACCGAGCACAGAGTCAGCTGGAACTGGATTGAAAAATAAAATTGTCGGTTTTCTCAAACTAGGTATAGAAGTTTTGTAGCTACCTATGTAGGGAAATGTAGTGGCGATTCGAGTTGAGCCCTTCAACTTCAACATTTTGCCCCATTGGCGTACCTTACATACCAGCTTGCGGCAGGGACAGGACCAAACCGTCAAATATGTCGAAACATTCATTTTATTGAATCTCGAGAATGATGCAAGCGTCCGAATTTTTCGGTGATTACCTGAATGCCCGTTAGTAGCACAAATCGCAGAAAAAGCCACAGCCGGGGTGCATGTTTTCTTCATGTAATCACTACAAATCCTTTTTCCCCCAATTTTTAAGCCATGTTGACGACCCTTGTTCTTCGCTGAGGTGGAGAACTACTATAGCAGAATGCGCGCTAATATATAAAGTATAATAACATTTTCCCTCGATTTGGTGAAATGATTTAAGAGCGCGACGAAAATATTCTCAAAAGTATTGCATTTTGAGCTCTGACCGCGAAGAATGAGCGCAGTTCCATTGAGAATCATTTCCTTAAGGAATAGAGCAGAATTAAGAAAGAGAATACTATGCCCCATCATATCCTCGAGTATTGTCCTGATAGCTCATTCCAAGCTTGGAATACAAGTTTTAGTATATTTTCATCAGTTAATCGCCTGAAATTGGCAGCGTGCTAAATATGTGGTATAGTGTTCTGTTTCTGACCTCTACTTTTGCAGTTTTGATGCGCAGTTGTTTGCCTCATGGGGGAGCAAGAAGTGTCAATAACAGTAGAAAATTGCGAAGAAAGGTATTCGCGGTGATTACAAGGACAAATTTAATTTAATCTAATTTTTTATTGCACTCGCGGTGCGCTACGGACATAAGAAGAAAATTGCAATTATTAAAACTGGAACCTAGATAAAAATCCAAAACGAAAAATGGGAAATATCTCTCAAACCAAACAGGATTAACTATAGAAACCCCAGAATAGAGAATGAAATTCTGCAAGAAAACACAGCAAACTGTTTCGTTTATGTGGCAGTAGGACAGAGCGGTGTAGGTTTTGCAGAATTAAGGATTGTAAATTACGGTGGGGCTCGATTTGATTTTGTGCTTTACGACGAAGATTACGCACAAGCTTCACGAAGCCTTTGGGCAGGTTGAGAAGACGTAGGAACTAGGGCTGCAAGTCTTACAAGGCGTTGCTCCATGCACCCCCTGGGAACCTACAAGAACTTCTGGAAACGGATATGCTAGAAACCCGTTGACCTTGCAGGCTGGATCGGAGCAGAACGGCCAAAGAATTGCAATTACAGATTATACAGGGTGGGTCAAAAATACGGCAAGAACGCTTGTTTCTCCTCTGCAAAAAATAGTTTTGCCTTTAAGTTAAACTCAGTTGAGGTGTCCTTTCGCAATGTTTCACCGGGACTGTGCTCCCGCCCACAAGTCACCTTTGATACAGAACTTAGTCAGAAATATATTTTAGGTCCTGTTGGTTTCATTGACTGACCACGTGTTTGCTTGGGTCCAGCCCAACATCAACCTCACTGGAGCAGATATCCACTTCTGCGCGGTTCCTTCAATAGTAATAGCTTCCACTTACAGGGAACTCCAAACGGTCGCGGACAGGGGCGGGACCTCGGCGCCGCTCGCTTGGGCAGAGACACGAGCGCTTACCACGTCGCTCTGGTTTCTCTGGAGAGCAGAACCAGAGCCACATGGTGAGCATTCGTGTCTCTGCCCAAGCGAGCGGCGCCGAGGCCCCGCCCCTGTCCGCGACCGGTTGGAGTTCTTTGTAGATGCTGTTAACATTCCCAGCAGCTTGAGCTGCATTTTTTCCACTATTGCAGTGGAGCAGTTGAGTTGTCGAGAATTTACGTTCTCGTCGAATTGGAGGGCCACATTTCATGCGACGGAAAATGAGAATTAGCAGGAATTGGGGACATTGGTTATAAAGTTTGTAAAGAGCAAAACAAGAGCTAGAAGATGACCTATGATGTGCTATCGAACTTAGTTCAAATCCTCGTAGAAAAAAAAATTGAGATGAAAAAACCGCACAAGCTTATTGTCCAATCCAATACATATATTGGAAAGAACGTCACAGGTAATGAACAACTTTTAGCACGTACCTTTTTTTAAGCATTCCTTTCCGTTGCCGTAATAACCGGGAATGCATTCGCAGCAGAAGCCGGTGTCATGGTCCCTGAAAATAATTTGGTTTCCAAAACGAGAGGGTTACTGGAAGTTAGGATTTAGATTCACTGCTTTAAAATAAACTCCAAATTGAGAATAAAGTTCTGCGGGAGATTTGCCATTTTGAGTAGTCTAAGGCGTTCCGTTTGGGATTTCCTCTTGTAAACTTGGTTAAGTGGATGCTTGCCCAAGCTTATAAAAAAAACCCCGAACACCAGTGGCGGACGCAAGGGGGGGGGGTGCCCCCCACCCCACGAATGGGTCGCCAAATTTTCGAAATTACTTTACAATACAAATAAAAATCTTGTATCAGTTTATTTCCAATTGTTTATTTTTATTATTATCTGTATATATAAAAGCGAAAGTGTGTGTGTATGTGTATGTGTATGTTCGGAATAGAAATCGCGTAGGATAAACTGGTCGGGACCAAATTTTACAAGTAGGTTCTTCGGGGGCCGGCGGAGGTTATAGGCTACTTTGCACCTGGGATTATTGATTGGTTTATCGATTATATCGATTTTATTGATTTTTCGCTAATTTTGCCCAGGCACTGGCGAGAACATGCCTACTAGGGTTCCTCAATGCGCTGAACCCGAATATGACAACCATTTTGCGTCATGTTATCGATTTGTTGATTTTGTTGATTTTTCGCTATTCTTGCCCGCGGGGCGGTAAAGACATGTCTACTGGGGTATCTCAATGCGCTCAACACGAATATGGCAGCCATTTCGTGCGAAACATCGATTTATGATTTTATTGATTTTTTGTTGTTCTTGCCCACGGGGCGGTGAAGACATGTCTACTGAGGTATCTCAATGCGTCTCAATGCGTCGAACACGAATATGATAACCGTTCTGACCGAAATATTGATTTATCTGTTTCATTGTTTTTTCGGCATTCTTGCACACGAGTCAATGAAAACGTGCCTTCTGGGATTTTCCGAGACGCTGAACGTGGATGAGGCAGGCAATTTAGAAGAAATTATTTACCAGTCAAGCAACGCCACCCCATTTTTGAGGGAGGGAGGGGTGGGGTGAAGGAGGCAAATGATGAGCATTTTGAAAGGATTCTTTGGTTCAACAAGTGTTGGCATCAGCTTTAAATGGCCGGGAGAAATTGAACACCCGAGCGAAGCTGGGTACAGCGTCTAGTTCTTAATATAATTTTTATTATTTATTTATTATTATAATTGATATTTTTTACTAATTTTATTTTCCGTCTGGGTCCCCAAAACGGCGGAGACCCACGTATGGGTTTTCGTGGCAGCGCTCGGTTGACGCAGCACTCCCCCGCACAGTGGGTAATTTCGAACATCTAGCCGATCAAAATTATTTTTTTTAGGAAGCCGACAAATAAATTCTTTTACTTTTCAGCATATATAATCTGTCTGGTCTGCTGCTTCTATGCACTGCACATAACCCATGGAAGCCAACGATTTTGGGCAATTTCTAGTACTTTTGCCATAGAGCCTGAGAGCACAAAATCAAGCACCAGGTAAAAATTTTCTGCGCAGCAGCTGCGCCACGTAAATTTGAATATCTATGCGTGTTTACAAGCAAATAAGCATGTAAAACATGAGTATGCGTTTCAGCTCCAGGTTTGCGTACTTTTCCACATTATGGGCATGACATGAACTAACATATCAAATTGTTGGATATCTTGTGAGATTTTGCGGTTTTGAAAATGATAATTCTAGGACTGCCGCTCATATAAATAGCCTAATCGACGCCAGATTGTTAACTTTCATGGAAATCCCATAATTCTTAAGGATTCCAGTAACATTTGTTAAGGTTTTGCTTGATGAAGGTAGTCGCATATAGGAAAGACCACCATAGGATGTCTTTGAAGGCGATATTATTCCATTTTTTACTGGTGTTCTCTCACCAAATTTTCTATTCCTGCTAGTTATTTTGAAAGCAGTCTCTATTTCTCCAATTTCAATGCTTTTTTCATTCGCGTTCTAAGCTCAAAAGTGGCGCTTCGCCTTCTCTCACTTGCTATCATAATTTGCGCTATTATGTGGGAGGCTAGCAAACCAGAGGTGTTGCTCAGATAGACGTCTTGATCCGTGAAAGTCTTGCGTACCATTACCCACAAAGACATTCTGAAAAAAGAACCCCTTGGGGAATTGTAACCCCATTTCCTTCAAACACATCGGAAAGATCTGTCCTAGAGAGAAGCGGTTTCGGCCTACATAGAAGTGTTTTCTGCAGAGGGTCGCAGTTGGTCGCAAAAATAACACACATGCCCCTATACAGGAAGATTAGCGCTAGCCATTACACATACATTCTTAGCGGAATCTCGTGGAACTTTTTTTAGATTTACCCGAAAACACAAATACGTCGTGTGCTTTATCGCTCATTCCTTAGACATGTTTGGATTTCTTTTCCATGATTGAAAAATGTGGTTACTAGGAAATATGAAAGCTTGTTCCAAGATCTATTGAAAGAATCCTAAATGGGTAATTCAGGTGACAACATAGACGACAGAGACAACTCATAAAGTACTCATCTGTTTTACCTAGGCGGTTTTGTATAGAAATGGTATCTTTTCGTTATCTTATCACGCCCTATCAGGTGATCGGTCGCCAAAAAACGACTTGTATCGTATGCGTGGACTGTCGGCGAATATTTTGGTGCAGTAGTCACAACATGATATGATGGGTCGAAAAATACATTTTGAGCGGCTAGATTTGCAAAATCGCACACTGTGGAGGACTTCGAGAACCGCGCTGCAGCCGCACGCGTCCGCACACCGCACAGCCTTTGCGGGGACAGCAGGCGCTAGGCGAGAAAGGTGGGCGTGTCTCGTACGAGATACTTCTACGGCAGCACATAGACGCAGACGTTTCTGGCATCGTGCCAGTTCAATGGTAATGCATCCCAACCTGTCCCTAGAAATGTGATGAGTCCTTAGATGTTGTCGCTATCAACACAGGTCATACTGATAATGACGAAGCCAGCGTATTCCATTTAGCACTAAAGCAATTTTGACAAAATAGGGGTGTGAAAAATAGTGGAAATGAGTTTCATTCGTGAAAGAAGCACCCGAAAATAAATCCATATTAAAATTAGTAGTAATTTTTTTTCATTTTGTCATTTGGATATGCCCGCTGAATTTCTTCGTCTTGGTGAGCATGTTCTTGAGTTCCAGTTGTCAACCTGTTTGATAAGATTTGAAAGTGAGGTACATGACGGATTTTCTAGTATATGAATTATTGGATCTTCCTCCTTTTTTATTTTAAAGGCAGCGTCCCACCTCGAAATCGTTTCTGAGATTTTAAGGTGAAAAGAATCTCTAGGAGCTGATGATCACAACGGCATACGTGACTCCACATAAGACTGCTGAAAAACCCCACTTCCGAGACCCAATTTTTAAGGAACCGTTGGGCGAAGCCGGGGGCGGAGCTAAATAACTCTCCGGATAATTCACTCCAGGAGACGTACCTTCTGGTGAAGTTCGTACTCTTCACCAAAGCTCCTCATACACTCCCTAACAGATTCGAAACTGTCTTCCATGTGTGACTAGCAGAGGAGTTCACGGTCCGAAACCCTGCGATTCCGCCTCGGCTCCGGAGCCAATGCGAGATTGCACGGTTTCCGTCCAACGTACCCTCCTGTTCAACGCAAATGGAGCGCAGTTTCTATTCTGTCAGGGAGTAGATGAGGAAATCTCGCGAAGAGTACGAATTTCTCCAGAAAATGCATCTCCTGGAGTGAATTATTCGGAAAGTTATTATACTTAGCTCCGCCACCAGCTCCGCCCAAAGGGTCCTTAAAAAGGGTCCCGGAATTGGGGTTTTTCAGCAGTCTAACGTGGAATCGCATATACCGTTGTGATCACCACTCTAAACTTTCCGCCCGCGGTGGATCCGCGGTACGCCCGAGGTGGAGCGTCGGTTCGCCACCGCGGGCATGTGGCGGTCCACCGCGGATGTACTGCGGCTCCACCACCGGCATGTGCGGACCCACCGCGGATATGTGCGGATCCACCGTGGGCATGTGCGGATCCACCGCGGTGCGGGTATGTGCGGATCCATCACATTATAATGCTTGGAAATTATACTAAACTTAGGTAACAGAATCGAAATTATTAGTGCCAATAAACCTATCGAATCCCCTTTTCTTTCCTGGAGTAAGAAGTCTTCTGGTCGCTTCATAGCCAAGGCTTGACACTATCAGGTTATCATTCTTTCTCGTCGGTAGATCTTTCCTTGGCGCAGGAAAAGTCAAGAACTACGATTGAGTCGAATCTTGGTTAGCCGTATTTGAAGGTGATCGATTCTGGATCAAATATGGCGGAAGTTCCGCAACGTGTCTGAAAAAGACATCGGAATTGAAAGTTGTACTGAATACTCAACTTTCCGTTTAGGTTTCTTCAAATATTTAGTTGTATTTTCGTGTCATCCACGGATGTCCCTCATAAGAGGGATCCCAGGCGGTTAGTCGCGAGGCTACGTGGCGCGTCCCCAGGTGGCGGATAGGGGGCTAATCGCGGACCACACGCGACCTTGTGCCTGCCCTGAGACGCGGGTGGATTCAGAAGATGGACTCCCTGTCTCTGCAGTGTCGGAACGATTCCATACATTCTGTCAGCGCGTAGGTATGTTCATGCATGCGTGCGTGGGTGCGCTTGCGTGTTTGCAGACTGTATCCTGCACATCTATCCGACCAAAAGCCCTGCATTCAAGTGACTGGGAGGTACAAGGGAGGCGGTTCGGAGTCGCCTCCAACAAATAAGCTCCATCGTCCACTCCCGGGAAGCCCGGCTAACTTCCCGGTGAAATCCTACTTAGCTACCCACGGGGAAATAGAGCCCAGCAAGCTATTTCCTGTGGGGTAATCTTTCTCAAGCTCGACACATCAATAATAGAGAGTGTTCCCCTGATCTCGGAAGAGTCACTGGTACGGCAGAGCCAGTGAGGACGAGGTCGGAGGGGCTATCTAGGCTGCCTAAAACAAGAAGGACTATGATGACGGTCTGTACCTTCAACGCACGCACGCTTGCATCGGAGGCTTCAATCGAGGATTTGATGATGCAGGCCAGGAAGATCAGGTACGACGTCATCGGACTGACCGAGACGAGGAGACACCGGCCACTGACTGCCACCTTCGACACTGGAGAAGAACTGTTCCTGGGAACCTGCGAAAGTAGAGGAGTTGGTGGAGTCGGTGTCCTCGTCAACACGAACTTGGCCATGAACATCAATTCGTTCGAACAGCTAACAACCCGAATCGGACGTTTACGACTGAGAAGATGTGGACCAATACCGGCCGTGACAATCTTCGTCGCCTACGCTCCAACATCCAGCTACGACGATGAAGAGATCGAGGCCTTCTATATGGACTTGGAGAAGTTCTACAGGGAAGACCACACTTTCTACAAGGTCATTGTTGGAGACTTCAACGCCAAGATTGGCCCTAGGAGAACGCCTGAGGAACTTCACATCAGTACCCTACAGTGGAACGAACAGGGAGAGAGGCTGTCTGAGTTCATCATGACGACGAAGACCATGGTAACTCATCCATGGTAACTCACAATTTCAGAGGCCGACCCCCCTTCGATGGACGTGGGAGTCACCCGGTCGAGAGTACCATAATGAAATTGACCACATTATCGTCAATTGAAGGTTTTGCCTGA